>JAOVYX010020522.1:0-16935 GCA_035668315.1 Drosera spatulata | reverse complement strand
AAAAGCGAAAAGAAGAGTACGTACCATATTAGATCCCAGATGTGAACTTTCGTCTCAAGAGATTGAAATGAAGACAATCATAGAGAATTTAAGATTGATTTGATCCATACTTAGGCATCTTCCATCTCTTTTGTCTCTCTAAATGTGCTAGCTATTTTTGTGGCATGAAAATAGTGTTAAATGATTAAGTGGCAGTTCAGGCTTGCTTGTTGGACAACTTTGGGGAAATTGTCGGTGTCAACTTCATCTTCTGTTTTTCAGGATCAAAGAGAGAAACAACGCAATAACCTTCTTAATATTTTCGTGTTCTCCATATTAGGAATGCGTGATGTGTACACACAATGCAATAACCCTCTCTGTCCTGCAGATAAAAAAAGAGATACAAATGAACCAAGGGATCCACATCTTCTTCCTTTTTTGATAAGGTAAGGGATCCACATCTTCATCTTGATCCTTGAAATGTATACAAGACATGTGTATACTTGTTAAACATGAGATATCAACTGGGATCAGACATACATATGCAAAGCGTTAGAAACAGAATGGAAAGAAAATTTAAAATATAGGTAAGGGAAAATAAGAATACCAGATTACAGTCGCTGGCTCCGTGTAGCATCCGTGTCACGTGGCAGCACTAGGGAATCACCCCTCGTCTCTGCTGCCTTCAATCCCATGCCACGACAATTGGGTATCACCCCCATTCGCTGGGACACCAAGAAGATCCATTTCCAGTCACGATGCAAGGTTATCACCCCTGTTGGCCTGAAAAGGATTTGAGTGGTTCTGCGATCTTCAATCAACAAGACGAAGCTAGGGTATCACCCCTGTCCACCAGATACATAGAAGATCCCATTTGAATGATCATTGCCATGATCTCCGATTCCCATCGCAGTAACAGGGAATCACCCCATTTGTGGGAAGACCTAGGAAATCCCTATCGCGACGCAAGGGTATCATCACTGTAAGCCACAAAAGGGTTTTGAGTGATTGTTTCTGCAATCTTCAATCTCCAAGGCGGGGTAAGGGAATCACCCCTATTCGCCAGGAGACAAAGAAGATCACATTTGAATGATCATTGTCGTGATCTCCCTTCCCATAACGATACAGGGAACCACCCCGTTTGTTAAAGAGGACGAAGACCCCAATCCAACGATTTAACTCGGATCTTTGATCTGACCCAGGCGATCCAAGGGTATCACCCCCATTCGCCCGAAAGGATTTTGATCGATTGTTTCTGCATTCTTCAATCTCCAAGGTGGCGCTTGGGAATCACCCCTGTTCTCCAGGAGATGGAGATAATCCCATTCGAATGATTGTCTCCAATTCCAATAACGCTACTAGGGAATCACCCCCTTCGCTAGAGAAGAAGGAAACCCCATTCGAATGATCATCTCCGTAGTCTTCAATCTTACGAAGGCGATGCTAGGGTATCACCCCCGTTCCCCTCGAGACGAAGATTATCAAATCCAAAAGACAATTGATCTCCAATTCCCACGCGATTCCAGGGAATCATCCCCAATCATTCGCATGAAACGAAGCACAAGATCATTAGAACCCCATCGCCACCGTACATCTTCCATCCCAACCCCGAACCCCAGGGTTTCACCCCCTCGTCGCTGCGATACTCGATACAATCGCCGGCGTCGAGGAATCACCCCCGATCGCCGCGATCTTCGATCCCGACACCAACACTAGGGTTTCACCCCTTGTGATGGCTGTGATCCTAGATCCAATCAGCGGCATCGAGGAATCACCCCCGATCCCCGAGATCTTCAATCTCTGCTGCGACAGCGCTGGTGGGAGATGAAGATGATTGATCGGATTTGGTCGTCGCCGTGTGGGATTGGAGATGGAGCTCGGTGGCGACTAGGGTTTCTAACGGTCATGAGATTTGGGGGTTTATAGAGGGGAGAGGAGATGCATAGGAGTGACAAGTTTTCCTGCAACGGTCGAAGCATTCACATACCATGTCAATGTGCTGTAAGGTTGCGTTATAAAGCCTCATTTGATTCTGATCGAGGCCAATTCTTGTAAGTATATTGTTGTTATTTTTTTTTAATGATTATTGGTATATGTCATATGAATTTCTAGTTTCCCTTATAATTGTATCCTCATCCGTTTCTTTTCATGTCATTTCTTTTTTACGTCAATTTTTTTATAACACATAAGTTTGTGCCTTATTAGTAGCAAACTTCCTTTTCCGTTAAAGTGTGATGAAATATTTGATATGTTTAAGTCTGCACTCTCCTGAAGCAATTCAAATGTGTCTCCTAAAGCGTGATTTTCATACAATTTTTGTTGAGTTAGGCCTAAGCCTGCGTCCAGCCATGGGGAACCTTGACTCACTTGAGCACAATCTGGTCATTTCATACTGAATAGTGGAGCGTCTCTGCTAGAGTAGATACAAGCATTACACTTTCTATCTCCATTGGCAGCCCTGGTCTCAGGCTCGACGTGAAATTTGCCATCGCCGAATGCTGAATGCTGCAAGATAAATATAAGGGAAAGAGAAAGTAGCAGCTTTGCTGCAAGATGGACCTAGGCAGTGAATACTGAATGCCGCAAAACAAACTCAGACTCCAAAGCAAAAAACGGTATCCTTAGATCTAACGAATTAAAAGATCTGCATCCCAAAATTTAGGTGTCCACAAAATTTTATGGAGTAGCAAAATCATAAAATGCTCATTCTCAAAAAAAAAAAAAAAAAGAAGCATAAAATGCTACACATCTGCAGTTCAACTAGTCGCATATATCATAGCTACTTATAGAAACTAGAGACATTGCAAAATTGAAGTTTTGTCGACTGGGATACTTCCATGAAGAAATGGAAGGTACGCGACAGATGATATCAAAGTGACTTGAATACCATCAGCCGTGAAGACCCAAGCATTTCAACTTCTAAATGTGATGCAATGAACGACATGTCTAGAATTTCAGAGACCATCAGTGGAGTGGAGATCCACTAGAACGGACATCGGACACATCGGAGAGCCTTTGCCTTGGGGAAAAGGTTATACTTGCTGCAACATCGACATCGAAATTGTTGATGGTCTTTCTCTTGTGAGTCTCAAGCTGCAAAGTTCCCTCAAAGTCATCAGAACTTGGATCTTGTGGCTCTGCTTGCCTATGGTGTTGGGACACTAATGCTAGACCTTCATCAATGGCAGAAGAATCATTATCCGTCCAATAAAGCACCTTTTTTATCGCTTCAACAACCTGCAAAAATGTTCATGAATTATTCACGGCATGGCACTTGTATGTGATAACCGATAACTTTGCAGATTCAAACAACTTGATAGCAAATCCTACATACGGGCAGGTGCTCAATCTCTGGACTCTGGCACAATATCTCAATGTCTCTCAGCTTTGCAAAGTAGAAATCCCGCTCTTTCTCAAGACCATCTATTGACAACTTCAGCTCTGTGATCTGCAAAAGGGACAAAAAGAAAAAAAGAAAAAAAGAAACAGCTTCAAAATATGAGATTCTAAGGCTTAAGTCATAATATTGAACTATCAAACTCTACACACCGGACGGTCCTGAAACAAGGTTAATAAGATCTTTTCAAACAACCTGCTCGTCATATGTAACTCCTCCAGTAGGCATAGTTTTAGCAGCTTTAGGTGCTTGATTTGTGGTGTGCCCATTGGTCGCCTCATTCTTTCGGGAGTTCTGACCTTTGGCTGCTCCTGCAGCTGAAAGCTTGGTTGAAGTTTGGGGCATTGCTGCTTTCCTGCCTGCTTCTTTTGAACCTTTGCAAGCCTCTCTCCTTTCTATAGGATTGTAACTAAGAAAGCAATAGAACGCAACTTCATTAAATATTCATACAGCATTTCATTCTAGGGGAAATAAGTTTGAATCCGAAACCAGTTAGGTGTACCATAGGTCCCTTCACGAAAATCAAATAGATGAAAAAGATGACTAGTAATCAAACACAGTTGGGCGTTCGCTCATGTATATCAATGTCGCAAACGACCAAGTTTTAGCAGAAGCATCACAGAATGAAGCCAACATAAAGTCTCTACTCTCTAGCCATCTGACACTCAATTATGAATAACTAACCAAGCCGAGCAGCTCAATGGAAAAATGAATTTCATACTCAATCCCGTTAACTTTCACATTGAGTTCACAAATCACAAGAGAGTCATGCTAACAATGGCAGCTTACTATAACAGCAAATAAGTTTCACTGTCAAACAAGCAAGTTAAAAATTTTGTTGATCCTGTAACAATCAAGAGCTACAGGAAAAAGAAAAGGAAAAAGAATGATGTTCTACAAACACTTTAATATGGCATACTTGTGCACAACGCCGTGGTTGATGGAGTCACAATATCTCTTCATCCACTGAAGAAACTCGAGATTATCCAACGGCCTTCCCTTGATAAGCTTGTTCACCTCAATATTCTAACCACAACAAGAAGCACACACAAATCACTCCAAACCCTAAACAAAAACCATCACCGCACTAATCATCACCAAAACCCTAATCCAAAATCACAAACATTCTCAAAAGACACGAATTGAAACCTTGTTGATTTTCAGCTTGTTGAAGACATCCTGGAGGACCTTATAGTTCTGAATCATATCGTACTCGCTCTTGGCATCGAAATTCACCTTGTGCATCGGCACCACACCCTGATGCACCACGTCCATCAACTGACACTGCACCGCCCCCGAACACGCCTATCCCCAAAAAATCCACATACACAAAATCATTCCCACACATATCCCCAAATTTCCCAAAAATCAACAGCAAATTAATGGAATAGAATCGAAATGAAATCGAATCGAACCTCCTCGATCTTGGAGAGGGAGAGGTGGAGAGTGGAGTTGATCCAAGCAAGGATCTCCGATCTGCCGACGAAGTACGCCGAGTCCATCATCCCGATGTTCGTCGCCATCGTTCGTCACTTTGTGGGTTTTTAGAGAGAGAAAGGGAAGTGGAGATGTAGAGAGAGAAAATGAGGGTTTGATTTGAAATGGGAAGTGAAGCGGGATGAGTTTTGTTTTTTTCCGGAGATGAAGTTACTTGGGGTTTGAATTTGTCGCTATCTGGGGCGTGATTTGTGAACCGGGATGAGTTTTGTTTTTTTCCGGAGATGAAGTTACTTGGGGTTTGAATTTGTCGCTATCTGGGGCGTGATTTGTGAACGGGTTGTGGAAGACGGGCCTACAGCTTGGGCTTCAGGGCTGTATTGAGTAACTAGCTAGCAAGTTCTTCTCGCGTCTCCTTATGCTGCACTTGTCGGATTACGTCAATTTGTTTTTGTTTTTATGTACCATAGTTTCATTTTTCCAGGTATATTTTGCCCCTAGGTGAATATAACAGTTTCATGAAACGGAACATTTTCGTGATGCTGGTGAAAATATTCCAGTGCGTGTTATCCGATCCATGATGCTAACCACAGTAATAACATTATGAAGGCTAAGCTCAAGATAGTGAGGAAAACGAACACGTGTCAATGAGCTTATTTTGAATGATCATATGTACCAACTATGAAGTGAATGGATGAACACTGATGATCCTTGAGTAGAGACTGTGATCGGAACAATTAACAAGCAATTTGAATAATTATGAAGACTAAGCCAAACCTATCTCACTCGAAAAATTAAGAAGAAACGTTTAGGGGCCATAGTAGTACGCCGAGGAAGGAGGAGGCAATTTCTCGATACATTGCTGCACTTCTTTCATCGATGGTCGCTTTTGAGGAGCTGGAGAAGCACAACTGTATCCGAGCTTTAACAACGCCAACAAAGCATCCTCCTCACCCTCCAAGTCAGCCCGGATGGCCACGTCAGCCATCCTGAGTATCCGAGCCTTGTCGTCTAGTGACAACCCTGTCATACCGTGTCCTAAGTCATCAGCGGACATGACTCTGCCCGTCAACAACTCAAGCAACACGACCCCATATGAGTACACGTCCCACTTGGCATTCGGTTTCAGGCTCCTAAGCGATTCCGGTGGTTGATAAGGCGAGACACAACCCATCATCGAGCTGGCACTAGGGCTCGGAGTAGCCCCGAGCTCTTGGAAACTATCCCGTGAAGCAGTAGACCTCATGCTCCCGAAATGTCGCATGGATCCACCTGCCCTGTACCCACCCTCGCCCGACATGAGCCTCTCGATGCCAAAGTCTCCGATCTTGGCCTCCATGTCCTCGTCCAAGAGAATGTTGCTCGGTTTCAGGTTCCCGTGGACCTGTTTCTTCTCGTGCAGGTAGGCGAGACCACGAGCCACTGCTTTTGCGATCTTGAGCCTTACCTCCCATGGCATGTGACACGGCGAGGAGCCGGCTTTCCCTGAGAAAGAAACATATCCATCATCATGATCCTTATACTAATTAGTAACGTGCACATGGAATTATTTGAAGCTAGCATGATCCGAGACCACCTCTGGAAAGTAGAATCAATGCAAGTATACGAGGGCATGTATTGTCCAGCACATGGCATTTTCAATACAAAATTGATAGCTAGGTATGGATCTACTTAGCATATTTTGCTTTCACGCATCAATTTCATTGATCTATGCTAGTCTACATATCGCTGTGAGGTCGCACTACGAAAAAAAGAATAACACATTCATCAATTTTTTGATAAATAATGCAGGAGTTTACAGCGATTGTCACACTGATGCATCATGCTCAAATTCTTCAGAACGCAATGATTCAAGAACAAATGGAATGGATTAGCACTTGACCGCTAACGGACAGTAAACAATAAACTCGATCTACGTCTATCAGACGTCGATATAGTCTTGATCTACAAGCAAGTAGTATCGCTTCAATCCCGAAGCTTTTTAACTTTGATTAAAAGCGTCATCCGCCGGGTTTGTTAAAGATTTTATACAGATAGAAATGCATTACACTCCTACATCAGAAATGATCCTATTGAAGGAAGAGTGAAAAAGAATGAAAGTCACCTTAGCCAAAGACAGTTGACTCCCCCACTGCATTCAACCCAATCCCCAATCTACAACTAGTCCCCAGTCCATCCCCATGAAATCCCCAAACTACCCATAGATGCACCCCCGCGCACCCTAGCAAATCCATACACAAACTCACTAACATGCGCCGCAAACACCAGAAAACAGAACAACCAGAACAAAGCAACGACAAGAAGCAAAACAATGAAAACAGATCAAACAAGAAAGAAGAATGCTCACTGAATCTTGCATTGGCGAGGCTGCCATTGGCAGCAAACTCATAGATAACGAGCTTCTCGTCCGTGCCCCAATAAAACCCACGTATCCTAACCACGTTAGGGTGCGCGAACTTCGCTAACCATCTTACTTGTGTCTCGAACTCTTTCAGCTTCTCGATCCCTCCGTCCCCCACCCTCCTGACCGCCAACGCCGTCCCGTCCCCCAGCACCGCCTTGTACGTTATGCTCGACCCGCTCGCACCTAAAATATACGCCGACGCCCTCAACAGCGTCTCCGCCTCGAGCTCCTTCCCTCCGTCCACCGTGACTAACGTCCCCGTTCCTACAGCCGCCACGGCCGACTGTTTCATCGCCCGGCCGGAGCTCCCTTCCTCGAATGACGACGTCCCCTCGTCTTCTTCACCTCCGCCCCCGCCTGGGTGTTTTCTCAGACATGACCATCTGGCTATCCCTTTAGTCTCCGATGACGAAGAGGTGGCTGAAAAAACCGACGACTCGTCCCTCGCCGCCGCCACACCAGAAACCGCATTTTTCCTTTTCTGTCTTGCTCTATAGATTAATGAGAAAATCAGAGCTAAGATTGCGATTCCGGCGACGTCTCCACCAACGATTGCAACGATCGTGCTCGTCTTGAGACCGCTTTTTGATTTCGACCCAGACGGAATTGTCCCTGGTGGGGTGGAGTTGAACACGTTGGGAATGGCGGCGATCGCAGGAGCTGATGTCGGCTGCTGAGTTGAGTTAGGCTGAGTTGCCGGATTCGACGGAATCGGGCAGGGGATTCCCGACGGTCCCCCGCAAAGATCCGGGTTGCCGGAGAAGGAATCCCTCTGCTGGTTTACAAACACAGGGGAGTCCGGAATCTCCCCGGTGAGGTTATTGAATGCGAAATCCAGTGTCGCGGTAGCCGGGATTGTGGCGCCAAAGCTCGCCGGAATAGGACCGGAGAGCTTATTGTAGGAAATGTTGAAGTATTTCAAATCTTCACCCCCAAAGTTCCCAGGCAATGACCCGTTGAACAGATTCGAGGAGAGATCGAGAACACGAACATAATCGAACCCGCCCGGAAGCGGACCGGAGAATAAGTTGCTCCTCAACGAGATGACTGTCAGGTTGGGGAGAGAGGTCAGGTTTCCGGGAAGGTTTCCCACCAATGCGTTCTCAGAAAGGTCGAGACTCTGAATGGTGATCGGAGCCCCGACGAGCTCGGGCAGCTCACCAGAGATCATATTGTGGGACAAGTCGAGCACACGGAGCTCGCTGGCGTTCAAGATGGTATCCGGGATGGTGCCGTTGATGGAGTTGTTGGACAAGTCTAGGACCTGGAGGTGCTGGATCAATCCCAGATCCCATGGGATCGATCCAACGAGCTCGGAATTCGGCAAGGTGATCCCCGTCACCTCACACGGGACACTCGCTGTTGGTGCTGCAACAGACCCGTTATTTACACCACCACAGGTGATCCCATGCCAGAAACACGGGGTCTCATCGTAGTAATTCCAGTTAGCCAACGCTGACAATGGATCACTGATGATCGAGTACTTGAACGACAATAACAATACCCCGTCGGGAGTTAGCCCGTGACAAAGGCCGCAAACATGAATAATTACAAGTACGAACAATATAACAAATGCTGATGAATGAAGAAACCGAGGATGAGTACCAAGATTTCCTGGATTGGAGTTATTTTTCGTCATTTTGTGATCAAGGAGTTCATATGTTGATGCCTCATCGTGCGTTGGTATCATAGAAGTGTGAGATCCATTAATGGAGTCTAGTAGATAAACATGTGAAAGTGTTGAAATGAGGCAGAGATTTGAGGATGCTGAAAATGCAGCAAAGCAGGAGGGGAAGTGCTGCTAGCTGCTTGTTGGTTTTGCCAATGAAAATTGGTTGTAAATGATAGGACTGTGCAGGTGAGATTTAATATCTGGGAGTCCCCCCCAGCAGATGATGTGGGGGCAACTGGAAATTTTGATGAAGGTTAATGCCACAGTACTTCTTTGGAATTCTATTTTGGGTTTTTTGTTTCCAAGGTTGTGAATTGAGAAGCTGATTTGAGAGTTAGGAGAATATATTGATGTTACTTTTAGTACATAATATAATGAAAGTTTAAGTTAGTCTAAGGAGGTACTGAGATTCTCAGATATTGATCGTTTGATCATTTTTATCAACGATCACATTTCGATGAAACTGTTAGGCTAACATAAGAATTTCATGACTCTTTCTTAATATACGTATCGAAGAATGATATAGGAGATTCGGTGTGTCACGGAAATAGAAACGCTATGGTAGGTAATAAGAGTATATAGAATAGCTATCTGGAGTAACATCCTGTTGTTCTCTCTTCATTATAACTCAATGGTTTCATTCAACAAATACAATGACCCAGTAATGAAAGTCCATAAAACAGCATCATCCAAAAAGATTGTACTTGTATAATGCTAACATAAAGAATCTTCATGTATTATACTTCAGAATTCTTTATACGTTCAGAGGACTTATACAACGATAAAGTCAGTTTGGGTCGGCGAAGAACTTGTTCTCATGCATGGAACAGAATAATAAGAGAAAGGAGAAAAAGCTTTGGTATCTTATGAAAGCAGAATGAGACACCCAGATGGAGTCAAGGGCAGATGCCGGATTAAGCTCAGCTAAGCTGGACTGATGCTGGCTGTCAGCATATGTTTAGGAAGATTATTACTAATAGTAATCACCTCCTGTACTTTTTACTACTAGTACTTAATTAGATAATGATTTATTAACTAAGAGTAATTTATTATATGACCAAAAGGTTATATTGATGGCAAACAGACTTTAGTCTATTGTTTGGTAAGCGAGAATATTACCACTAGTAAATGAAAGGTTACATTGGGGACTTAGCAAACTAAAGCAGCTTTTACAAAAGAGGATTTCTGAGAGTGAGGAGCACCTCCTCATAATTGCTGCTATCTTTATGCTTTAGTAGGAACTAATCTCAACATTTATAGACTTAAATCTGTTTACTGTACTGATGGATTAATGTAATAATTGATCCATTATGAGAGTAATGGACATATTAAAGCATCATAATCAAAGAAACACTAATAGTAACATTACTTATATGAGATTAAAATTTGTTAATAGGGTTGACCTAGCACTTCTCTACAATGCGACCATACCTAGCACTTCCCTTGATCAGTTGACATTGAAAACTTTGCTTGCGTACAGCAAATAACCTATTCGTGCAGATTCCAAAAGGTTATGAATGGAATAATGTTTGTTGTTTCAACGGCTAATTAGCTCCTACAATAGCCTATTGATCCTCATGCAAAGACACATACAAAACCCATATCATCCCGTCAAATATAAGTGTGGGGTGAACGAGATATAGACAATTAAGTCTATGCTATAATACAACAAGAGACATTGTCTTTTGATATTCTAAAAAAATGTCGAGCGGCTAACTACAAGATTTTAGGGAAGATTGTTTACCACTAAATCAATTCTTATGGACGACCTATTCATCCCTATGAAAACTAAAATATACTCCCTCCATCCGAAGAAAAATGCAATATTTTATCTTTTGATATTATTCAGCACGTATTTTGACGAGTTTTTTTTTAAAAACGAAATTTTTTTAGTCCAGATTATATTGCTCAACAAAAAGTATCATTGATATTTCATAAAAAAATTTTAAAAAACATCGTTTGATCGTCTCGCGAGACGGATCAAAATTCACCTCGACATATATACACAATCAAACTTCAAACTGATGTATTTTTTATTGAACGAAACAAGTATCAATTTGTCCTTTTTCAAAGTAAAAACGAAGAAGGGATAGTTGATATTACAGCCAACAAGCTGTTGCAACACAGGAGGAAGCGTCCTCCAGTGTAAATCAACGGAAAAAACCACAAGTAGGATATAATAGTAGAAACAGTAATTGCTGAGAAGTAATTGGAGGAGTGCGTGAAGCAGCCAATGATGAAGTCAATTATTTTTGATAAAAACTTACCAAAATGCCTTCAATGCTCTACTTCCATGGCAAGCTAGCTAAGCTCTTGTAGCAGTAAATGCACAATGCTCCGAGTATGGTATGATCAGGACATTCCAGCCTGGAAAGATTTTCCTAAAATTGATGCACAATTAAGATTCAGCATTTTATCAAAAATACCAGCAAAACGAATCTATGCAATTTGTACCTTCATATCAGAGCACTTGCGTTAGATCATCTAAAATAGGGATTATGTAGAATCGAAAAAGTAAATATTGATGTGATAAAAAATTAAAAAAATATTAAAAAAATATATTGAAATATGTGTTAAATTATAAAAATTATAATATGAGAGAGAGAAATTCTATAAAATTATCGTATCATTGTAACATTCTCTATTTATAGAGATCGATTTACTATATCATTATGTATAATGAAATGTGAAAAACATATACGAGAAAATTGGAGATTTTGATGCTAAGTGCTATTATCCTATTATCACATGTGTAAAATAAAACAACGGGCAATTAAAACTTATCTCACAGCTTCATTCTTCTATTAGGAAAACAAGTCAGCATCTTACTGTATCTTCCAGAAGTTTAATCTGTGAGAAGTTTCGTAAACCACGAACTTTGTGCAGGAGATATGCAAATTCGACTGTAGAACACGTTCAGGGGACGAGCACCTGGTAGTTGCCCGTGTCATCTGGTCCAAACATTCAACAATAGTAACAAATCCTGATGAAAACTATGTCTTTATACTAATAATCTAACCAATGATTGTTTTGCAACAAAAACTTATCTGAAACATGAACCATTTCACGCCGGTGTAAGATCAGCGAAAGGGGAGTCGAAGCCTAGATGATGATCGAACACAATGATTTAACTTCACAGCTTTGCTTATAGGACCACGAATTTCCCACTTTGGCTTTAACCCCTTTGTAACACATCAGATACCAATACTGCCTACTCCAACCTTTGTCTTCTTGATTTGGAAGAGTATTATCATTGCTCACCAAATCCACATTAGTCTCCAATTATCATAATGAGTTGGTGAATATCTCCACTAGTGTGATCCCCTACATTTGCTTCGCAGAGCCTATCATCCTCCCAAAACTCCATTTACAGTAACTAATCATACTCCTATAATACACTTATTTTGCTGTAATAAACTAAACTTATATGCTTTAGAGTATGATTAACTACCAATAAAATAAAGTGCCAACTCTCTCCTTGGCATTTATACCCTTTCGAATATAATGATTGAAATCCTCTAGCCATCCTTTTGTAGTTGTATTGCAATTAACAAAAAGGAAAAGCAGAAGGGGTAAGGAAAAACCTACATCCCTTTCGTTACATGGATCCCTTTCTCTGAAGCTTAACAACATCACTGGAGTCCATATATTCTCGCACTTTACTCAAAAGACGAATCAACAATGGAGAACATGGTCAACCAACCCAGATTGATCTAGTGATTTTCGACTCAATCTTCTTCTTGAAGGTGGGTTCAAATCCCACTAGTCTCAAAATTCAGGTTGACCACGTTCGTTGACTTCGGTCAAATCTTTACCCGATGTTAGTGGGGGACGTCTTGTCAGTGTCCGGAGGATTAGTTGAGGTGCGCGCGAGCTGATCTCGGACACCCTCGTCATCAAAAGAAAAAAAACAAAAACAATGGAGAATGGTCAAGATTCTCACTTTGCTAAGTAACCCATCTCCATCGCTCGCAAATGTCGCCCACTTAAAAAAAACTCAAATTCAAGACAGATATATGTATGAACTAGACTTATATCTAGGTCCATAGAAACTGATCATTTCAGACCACGCCAGTAAAATTCATCTACTGATCATTTCAGACCTCGCCAGTAAAATTCATCTAGACAGAGAAAATTGGTAGATGGTTCATTATGTTCCCTTGTGAAATTACAGGATTCATTCAACTTACCCGCAATTTCACGTGGTTGGGACTTGGGAGAAAGCAAAGACTTGCAATGAAAGGCAGCGAAATTGAAAGCTGCCATTAAAGAATGCAGGTCTACTTGAAAGTTTAAAGGTCAATGCATCGAAATGCGGAGTCGTCCCGGTAAAAGTCCAAAAGATGAGGATGTCTAGATCCCCAATCGTACGCTATCCATAGTCATCAAATGGGAAATTATTAGTACACCCATGCGGATGTACTCTTTAACACATCGTTCTTCTAACTTATCTCTCTGTTTCACAAAAATTATAATATTTTAATTTAAATTAAAAATATATATATATATATATTAAAAATATAATTTATTATAAAAATTGTAAAAGAAATTAGAAAATGTATTGTTATTGATTTGATGTTATTCCTAAACATTATAATTTTTATGAGACATCAAATAAAACAAGTGTCCCAATTTTCATGAAATGAAGGGAGTATAAAATTTTGGTAAAATGGCATTTAATTCCTTAAAGTATTGAATCGTGACACATAACCTCCATCAAGTTTAAAAATATGCACATAACCCTTTATTCTAAAAAAATCGTATAATTTTGACATGAAACTACATCGAAAGAAGTTCATAAAAACATCATCTATATATTATTGATTAGTTTTTCTAAAAAAAATTTGAATTAATTAAAAAAAAACATTTAAAGAAATTGATAAGAGAATCATCCGTATATTTTCAAAATTTAGAATGATCATATGTCACTCTCGAATAATTCAAGAGGATTTTATATTATTTTTTCTAAAATTTATGGCACAAGTATCGTTCTACGTATCAGACATTTCAGACCTTCCACATATTGCAAGTACATTTTCTTGAAATGTTGAAATATGTAAATCAACACACGACTATGGTGGGGATAACCCCCATCCCACATGATAAACGGTCTAGACTAATCATTTAATGTGAAAAGAGGTCAAGAGTTCAAATTCACTAGGTACCAAATTGCTTTCTGATGCTGAGCACGACGGCTAATATTGGTTTAGAATGATCCTTTCGATTTACAGACTACTAAGTTGACCATGAGATCTGTCTTTGGAAATACCTTCTTAGGAGAAAAACTCACGGCTCTTATCATGGGAATGGGATCCACGGTTGTTGAAATCCAACAGCATCAACGGTTTAGGTTTATTTAATAAATAAGAATTTGTTTTTGTTTTTTGATAATTTTTTTTATGTTTTTATTTTTTAAAATTGATATTTTCTTATTAGAGTTTTTTTTCAGATTTAAAAAATAAATAAATAAAAATCAAACCAAATAGCATTGTTACAAAGACAGAGGATCCGGGTCTCTTATCATGTATTTCTAAGCATACATCAATTACCTCGACAAGGTGGAACGCCTTCATTACCCCCATCAAAGGATAAATTCCAATAGCAACATTGCGCTTGTCACGTCATGTGTAACACCATCCCTGTAACATGTTACTCGATCGCCTTTTCATCCACTACTCATATCAATTCCTTTTCATGCTCATGCTTCTGAGAGCCTTCATTATAACCTTTCGTCCATAGTGGTGGTCACAATTGCCTCATGATCAAGAAACCACATCTTGTTTTCGAGCGTTCATCGCCTTATCTGACTTACCCTGTTACTGAATCAACTAGCATTGGTATCGGACACGTAGTAAACTGTTTTAATATGTCGATAGACTATTATTAATATTTAATACTTTTTAAGTCATTATATGTAAACTTTTTAAATATATATTTTATAAATTTCGTTGTTAAGCTTATATTTCGGATAATTTATTATTGAGTTTATTATATAAATGATTATTATTTTTTATGAATTGAATATACATATTGTTTAAGATTATTAAAGATGAATATCAAATTTTGTATTGATTCATAATAAAAAAAAGAAGAAATGATATCCATTCCTATAAGAAATACATTATCCAATTTTGATTTTAAGTTTTTATTCTAGACATAAATATTTTGTTTAATCATTTATGATGATAACTTCAATTAAAAAAACACAAAAAACTATGTATATTTTATATTTTATATTTATTTTCATATTTGAATCATATTGGATTTCAAGAAAAATGAAATGTTGATACATATTATATATTTTTAATTTATAATCATAAATGAGAAAACATATTTAATTCATGACCAATCAAACTTAATAAAAAAAAAACCGAACTTTGATATAAAAAAGATGTACGTAGCTTTAACACAAAACCAGCATCTGAGATACAGCTAACCATAAACCTTAATCGCAATAATAGTCTGAATCCTTATGTCACTGCTCGAGAAAATCGCTCCGCCTAATACATATATAGCCTATGTCCAGTGGGTTCATCAATCTGAAATCTCAAGATAATTATTGTGAATCCTTATTACTTAAAATGGTCATGAAACAGACTATTTTTCACATAGAGAAGAGTAACATGCTCAAGGAACAAAATTTACAACAAAACATAGAAGATTTCTACCAACTTGCAAGTTATTTTTCAGCGCTTCTTGGACTCGAGAAACCTCGCTGGGCTAAATGGACTGAGATCAACGATACTCGAGTGACCATCCAAAATAAGCTCAGCCAAGGCAGCCCCAGTAGCAGGGGCATTCAGGATCCCCCAACAACTGTGCCCCGTTGCTACATAGCAATCAGCAATACCAGGGAGCTCTCCTATGGCAGGGATACCGTCGTCGGTGTATGGCAGTATGCATGCCTGTTCTACCTTCACTTCTGCTTCTCCTTCGGCTAGATGACTTGATACTTTCCCAGCCACCTTCTTTATCATCTTTATGGACTTCGGATTGGGTGTGACGTGCTCTGGATCGCCTGGTACCTTGCACTCGGCGGTTGCCCCACATATGTACACTTCCCCTGATTTCAAGAACATATACATTCCCAATCAGCTTCTGATGCAAGTCTCAACACTCGAATTGCTCTAAGGGCCTTACCTATATTTGATTTCTAGTTGCATTAAACAATAATACACTTGATGAAACGAGATATAACATCATAGACTTGAATTAGAAATTTTAAGTGTTAATCCAGTTTAGGAATTATGCAGGTGGTTCACATAGAACCCGAACCAAATAAACCAATCGATCAAAGCAGAATTCTCCTCCCATAGAGAGCTGAAACTACAGTCTACAAATAACCCTGCTATCTAACCCTTCACGTACCACAACATATCAAGGATTTCCAAAACTAGACAATACTCCAATTAGTTCGGAATTAAGATGGCAATTGGAACTTGGAAGCATCCACAATAACTGTGCAATCACATTCTTGAGCGTTGACTCCAAAATTACCAAAAGAAGCGCTAAACTACACAGATGCGTCTCACATTAATTGTTTACAGTTTTATGACAACTAAATTACTACTGATATTGCTTATTATCTAGTATGACCCTACCGTAAAAGGCAATGTTAAACCTCAAACTTTTCTGATTCAACTGCGCGAACGATATTGCTTAGTATCTATGATACTGATACCTAACAAATGAAGTATTTATCCCATACACCGAACGCATTGGTTCCGAATAGTCTTTTGCCAAGTGCATTGTGTCTGAGACAACAAAGCACATTCAAAACGATAGTACCAATAGCACCTACATTTTCATGCACAAGCATCAACTACAAAGGTATAGCACGCCACGACAACAACGAAAATGCAGAAATAAATATAACAGAAAAAAGAAAATACCATTGGGTCGAGGATACACTTCAGGATCAGTCGCCTTCCCACCCCTTTCCTCAACAAAACTCAGAAACAACGCACGAGGCGTAATCCCACTCCCACCCCCACCCCCACCCTCACCCACCTCCTTGGGCCGCAACACCACACTATGGGCCTTCAT
>JAOVYX010020521.1:0-16935 GCA_035668315.1 Drosera spatulata | reverse complement strand
TTCTGTGAAAAATCATGAAGCAATGAAAGGTAACAATAAGGCAAAGACGGCCTCAAACCTGCAGTATACTGGATGGAACTAACCCGTTCACATCAAGCAGAATAGCTTCAATCTTACAGTAAAGGATTCAACAGATCAACTCCATAGCTAAAAGTTAATGATCTGAATCGACCACGAGTCTATCCATCAATCTTCGCCCACAGGCAACAAGGCACATTAAGATGCCAAGTCAAAGTTGATTCCCATTAAGACATAATGATGCACAGAGGGCCTGTTTCGCGAAGCAAAGACGATGAGCTTGCAGAAGACGCTGCATTTGTTATCTGAACAGAACTGTCAGTTCAGTGCCTCTTCTCCAACTCATCAATATCCAATTCCAGTTCAAGAACTGCCGAGTCCTCCTCAGCATTGTCGTCGCTGAAGAAACCGATGAAGAGAAGAGATATCATATAATGCAATAGCTATCAGTTATCTTGTTCCAGAATCATTTCACTGGCAGAAGAAGCATTCGTGACAAAAAGTTACCTGTTCGCCACAGGACCATGATTGCTTGGTGATAGATAGATCACTCTGCCGACTGTCCTGGGCTTCCTGCGTGATTTCATTATAGAAGCATAGAATTATCTGTTATTTACAGAACTAAGCCAAATTCTTTGTAATAAGCTTGGCTACTACCTTGGCTTTCAAAAGCTTATTGTCCGAGAGAACCCAGAACTCTTTTTCCTCCAGGACAAAAGGTTCATCTTTCTCGTCGGTTGATGCCATGGTTTGTCCTCCAACAGCCGCCACTCTCCTCACCAGATATTTCTTTGAAACCGATGGGTCCCTCATAAGGACCACATCGCCAACGAAAACTTGTCTTGAACTTGAAATAATCTTGGAGTTGCCAGCATATTTACTACAGCACAGGTGCTTCATATTAGGAAGGGACTGACACATGACACAAAACAAATTGAAATTTGACAATGCAAAGGAAAGGATAGTACTGAGCGTTAGGAAAGGGCAGGTGCCGAACGAGAAGTGTCTCTCCATGAGATATGATGGGCACCATCTCTTGACCCTCAGCCCTGTATGGGAAACCGAAACATATATTGCTGAATAGCATATACCTAAGCATCGCCTCATACATTTCTGCACGAGTGAGTTGGTGTGCAATGTGTTTCTGCAAGACGGTGTCGACATCAGTTTTTTTCACTCAGAAAAATGAATGACTGGTCTAAATATATACCTGGAAGTCCAAGTACGCTCGAGGTGTGCCACCATGTATAATAGATTTCTGTGTCATGACGCCAAATCAGAATACTTCAGTTGGAACAAATGAAGCATTAATCTAAGACACCTACAGATCAAATAGTAGTAATATAAATCACACAAATGGATCAGAGCTGAAACCAGTAGTACATTACGGAGGTCTTAAATGAAGCTGAGAGACCAAAATTACACACAGGGATGTTAAAAAGGTTCGAGCTTTATGGCAAAAGTTTACTCAAAAGCAAACCCCCCTGTGCCCTCAAGCATTAGAAAGAAGCTCATGAATATAACAATGTAGCATTCTGGAGGAGCTAATTGTTGCACTTGCCAGGTTAATAAGAAAGGACAAGAAAACTGAGAGCATATTTGAAGATTTCTTCACAGGCCAAGTTTTTGAACTGTTCCTGGCATGCGAAATTGTGACAAGAAACTGAAACACAAGTTCATTGCTACATACAGAAGACATAAAGATCATCTTAAAGCTTCCCTCACCGACAGTTCAAAGAAAACTTAAATTCAACAAGCATCACCGCTGTGGAATTGAAAACAGATTGGTTAAGTCATCCTATACTCGAGCTTCAGTCCAGCGGTTCAACTACGGTAGGAATTTTACTCCGTCAGCTCTACTCAAGCTCGAAGCTTAAGCCAAGGTTTGCTGAAACGAGTACTGACTAGTAATTGTTTTTTCACCTAAAACGAGCTGGGTTACCATATCAGTTCGGATTCGCCATCGAATTACCTAGTTCATCAGACGAGTCAAGGCCGATTGCACATACATGAATCCGAACAGTTTCTGTCTAAAAATATCAATTGCATCCCACAATACCATTTCTTACAAGTTGCATACAGCATAATGTTGTCAAAGGCAACTATTCTTCAAAACCTAAAAACACAGAAACTTAAACAATCTTTCAAAAATCAGAAACAACACCAAACACATCATCTTCCTATAGCACACATGTACGAACTAGACCTAAATCTCAACCCAAGGACTTATGATAACACATACACAACCTTTTTCTCTGAAAAAAGACTCAAGACATATTCTCAACAATCTATCTGGAGGAGAGAGTACGTGCAGTTACCTGGAGAGCGAGACGGATGGCATAGTCCCTTTTGACGATGCTATAAACCCAGAGTGCTCTCAGGAAGGAGAACATGATCTTCAATTAAAATTAGCTAGACAAAATCAAGCTTGGCTAGCTATGCGTGCTGCGTGTCTTCTCCCCTTTGCTTCTTTCAAAGAATGAATGTTCATTGGGTAGAAAAAGTTGAAGCTGAGAAGTGTGTTTACCAAAATGGGGAATTGAGCGGGAAAATGAGAGAAAGGGATGCCCCATGTTTACTGCTCTTGGTACTTGGCATGAATGGTGCTGCTACAAGTGAATACTGGTCAAAGGTTGTTCAAAAATTTCAAAATAAAAATGAAAGGAATCAGAAAATAATTTTTCTCAATGAGTTATTTTAGTACTCTATCCATCATTAATTAAAACACGCACAAAACATATACTCATAGTTTTTTAATGCAAGAGAAAATGTTCACACAAAATTGCACTAGAGTAGAGAATGTTCACCCCACCTAGTGATGATGGGATAAAGGTTTGATTTGTTATTTTTTCTTATATTTTATCATAAATGACTCATATTTGGTAATTTTCTGGAGGAAAAAAAACGAAAAAATCTGCATCCTAATTCATTTGCAACAGTTTTAGCATGCATGCATTTACGACAATCTAGTTTGAACTCTGAAGCGAATGCTGCAAATCTCAGTGCAGAGCAGACAGCTTGGTACGATTCCTGAAGAAAACCGGAACCAGTTCAAGTATGTGTACATGAAAGGAAAGCTAGATGGAAGTCCACCTACTGAACCAACATAAAATCCATTGTCTCTGCAGCGAAATCACGAAAATAATGCATCCCGGTCTGAACTACAAGAGCTGCATCCCTGGCATAAAAAAGCAACTTTAAACCGTATAACAACCATATAACCCACATTTGACATTTAAGGGGCGAAACTTCATGAAGAGTCGTGAATGAAAAGACTACCTTATCACATCGAGTTCTTCTGCACGAAGCGAGGACCCATCCTCACCAAGAGTCGATACTGGGAGAAAGCAAGTGAAACAGTCTATAATAGTTAGCTATCTACTTGGCTCCAGATTCTATGGGAACTTTGACAGATGGTACTTCAATCGAATGCTCGCCTATTCATGACTGGACCATGATCCTTTATGATCGTAAGTCACGGAACGAGATGACGAGACAAACTATGTGGTTGCCTCAGCAATGCTGTGCATAAAACATGAACATATCGCCAGAGAAAATGTAATGTTGCCTCCATGGGACCTCCCTCACTTCTTTCTCATTCATGGTTAAGAAGCTCATACAAGTTGTGAAATGTCGAGTCCAAGCTTAGACCTCCATCGTTGAAACTGGATTATAACTCAGCTAACCCAGGAAAGGTTAAATCTTGCATAATGACTCCTCCTTCCTTCCTTCCTTCCTTCCTTCCTTTCTTTCCATTCACAAAAAGTAACTCCAATTTGTATCAACAGATATATCTACTAGCTAAACAGATGGCACAAATCATTTTGAAGATCCTCAACAGAATGGAAAAAACGTGATATGAGTACAATTACATGGATTGTGCAATCACCTGTCCAATGCATGCATCCTTTTAGCTGAAATCCGTTTAGCTATACCTGTGAACCACAGCTTATGGCATCTTATGATTATCAATCAACATTTTGAGTACGACTTTGCTTTAGATAACAAGGTTCAAAAACATACCTTCACAACCAGGTCCATGAAGATGAAGATACAGTTTATCTTTATTTCTGTAGCCACATCCCCTCTTCCTTTCATGAGCCTAGCACTCTTCATAGCGATGACTCCTGTTCCCAAGATTCCCCATGAAGATATGTCTTCCCTTTCTTCAAATGCAACAGCTACTTGCTCACAGTATTATTCGGAAGGAAAAGGTTGCCATTGTTATGTTACCAGAACATGTGAAAGAACTTGGATGACAGGACAAGACCAATAAATAGGTATATATATAATCAAGTTACAGTTTAACATGGGAGTTTGTAGATAGACACCATCGGGCAAGTCTTATGAGAATTTTGCCAAAATGATAGGAATCGATGGACTATAGTAGCTATTCCTCAAACAATTCCAAAGGAAACAAAATCAAATTGAAGGACTCAATCAATGGCAGGATCTTTGTGCCTCTTGAAAATCTGATTGATTTCATCCATAACTTCCGATGGCAATGGCCTCTCAGTAGTCAGAAAAGCATCTATATCCTCTTTGAGTTGCTCAATTGAGGTTGCGCCGATAATGGAGCTGGTCACAAATGGGCGATCTCGTGTAAACCCGAGTGCTAGTTGGACAGTAGTGAGACCATGCTTCTTAGCCAACTCCACATAAAGTGCTGTTACTTCCTGAAAGCATAAAAATAAGGATGAACCACACATATTATGACACCAAAATGTTTTCGACTGAGGCTCTTGCATTCACCGAAGTGTGACATCCATCAGACCTTTGCGTATGATTTTATGTATCTCTCCATGTAACCAGGGAAAAGATTAAGCCGTCCTTTCCTAGCAGCTTCAGACCCCAAATCTAAATATTTTCCACTGAGGTTGCCTCCACCAAGTGGGGAATATGCAAGCAGGCCAATATTGTAGTTGTTTGGATGGCATACTTCAACAAGATCAACTGCAAAAGAAAGATGAATAGGTCATTAATCCTTGTAACTTTAGGAGGAGAAGGTAGTTCTGAATTTTGATGGGCCAAAGATGGTTGGTTCAGTGGCAGAGAATTAAAAGATAGTAAAAGGTCAATTCATACACTTC
Source organism: Drosera spatulata (assembly GCA_035668315.1). Taxonomy (NCBI): domain Eukaryota; kingdom Viridiplantae; phylum Streptophyta; class Magnoliopsida; order Caryophyllales; family Droseraceae; genus Drosera; species Drosera spatulata. The sequence goes on along the minus strand of JAOVYX010020521.1, from coordinate 11,827 downwards.
GAGCCAAGTAAACTTTCGCACGGCAACCAAGTAAAAGATAGTATGCCAAGTTTCAAAATACTCTCTCCATCCCATGTTATAAGCAACACACCCAATCATGACACTATTCAACATCCATTTTGAGAAACTTCGTTTGTTGTCTTAATAACGCAAGAAAATTATGCCACTGGATCAAGTTGAAATACATAATTTTTCAAAAAATGACATTTGATCGTCCCGCGATACGAGTCAAATTTCACCTCGACAAATGCGTTATTCTTTAGGGTGCTTATAATTTGGGACGGAGGGAGTACATAAATAAATTTTCTCACTTATGCTCACAACCAAGTACGACGCGAGTCAAATTTCGGCTCGACAAGTATGCTATTCTTTAGGTTGCTTATAATTTGAGACGAAGGGAATATATAAATAAATTTTCTCACTTATGCTCGCAACCAAGTAAACTTTTGCAGATTCAAGTAAAAGAAAATATCTGAATGTTTCCTACGTAAAGAAAACAAGCCATCAATTTGTCAATCTAGGAAATAAAAATTAGCCAACCTTCCTCCAAACACCCAAACACACACGCCTAACAAATAAGCTAACAAGACAACACTTTAGCTTGGATATAAGTAAAAACCGAGTCTTTAAACTCAAATCTCATAAGATAAAAGCATGTTGAAGGCAAGAAACGCGATACACTGAAAAAAAAAAATTATAACTCGCCTTCAAATTTACATCTAGCCAGTAGATTGTAGCAATTCTGGATGCTAACAATTTTTGGGAGCCTTTCAACTTTGGCTGCATGGACAAACTCCATCACTCCTAATGAAGTTTCATTGGACACGCCAATATATCGCACCTAGACAAGATCGATTCGACTCAAACCATGTTGTGAGAGAGAATCAAAAGCTTTGGCTGCATTGGAATTTGATACTTGAGAACAGAGCTACTTATCATTGGAATACGTAAAGGCGAATACATGACCTCCATTCCTAATACATATGCTTACCTTGCCCTCATCTATGAGCTCTTGAAATGCTCTGAGTTGCTCCGCAAAGGGTACACCTCCCCTCCATTTTGCATAATCATAGGTGAATTCACCAAAAAGAGCAACATAACGGTCTGGCCTAGATGAAAAGAACAACTATTCAGGACAACAATAAAGCCACTGACAATCCACTGCACAACAAAATGAATGATAGAACACAAATCTTATCCATACTGTACTCAATAGCTTAAGTATCAATCGCTTACCAGTGAATTTGCAGCAAGTCAATGTAGTCAGTATTGAGTCTCTTGAGACTTTTTTCTACACTCTCTTTAATATTAGCAGCATCAACCCGTAAGACATTTGAATTTTCACGTAAATAACTGGCCCTCTCAGAATAACCGCAAACCTTCGTCGCTACAATAATCTAACACAAGAGGATGAACAATGTAAGTCAGATAGCAGAGAACCTAACCAAAAAGATATTCACTGAATCGTAGTACTACAAATCATTAAATCAGGACGATTAAAAAACAGAACGTCATGGTTCGGCCTCAATATGGTTTCAGAAAGTAGCACACTGCTAAGTACAACCAACAGTCTTTTAGCGCACTGATAACTGAAATTTGTGGCTTGCTTTGCACGAGCTTCCGTTGTAGGGTATAAACGCAATCTTCTATCCAAAAATAGTCATCTGAAGATCGACTTCAATCCGTATCACTGGCTTCTTCTTTTTTACACAAAAATCTATAATCATCGAATGGATTTGCAACACTACTGACTTCTACCATAATTCACCCAAGCTGTCCAATAAACAAATTTATGTATCTTACTAGATGGCACTAGTCCATTACACAAACTCACACAATAAACATAGAATTAAATAATTCATAATCCTAAGGTTATGGAGCTCTGTACATATCTGATTATCAAAAGTCTAATCTAAGCAACGAATTTAGTTCTGCATTTGATCTTAGAAAAGTTAAAGCGACTGATATGACAACTTATAACATTTCTCAGGGTCTACTCTGTTCTTTAAAAATGGCAATTCCCTTGGACATTGACAGTATTAAGGTTCAATCACGTCTAATAATCAAGGCATCGAGACCTCAAGCCTCTGCTTTTTAAGCATTGAAGCTTTGAAAACCGTTGTATGAAAATCGTTTCATGCTGAAACATTGATAGTTGAATTTCAATTGTAGGGAGCTTGAGAGGAAAATAGAAGATCCAATTTTGAAGTCAGAGCTCTGATAGACAATAATAACCTCCGCAACAGTAATCACAATTCACAATACTGGATCAAAGAAATTTCTTTTACCTTATCTCGAGCTTGAGATTTCAACCAGCTACCAATATACAGATCTGTTCTCCCCTGTGTTTCCTTTTTCATAGGTATTGGATACTGCAACAAAGCGATCACTTGATCACTAAATAATCATAAATCAACCAAAACGGGTTACTAATATGATCGGTTGAAGAATATCGGTGGCCCTCACAATTCCTCAAAGAAAATCGTGAAACATGTGCACAGATATGATCATATCAAGAATATATTCTTAAATAAATATTGCAGGGCTGCTAAAGGAAAGATGAAAGAAACATTCTTACAGCCTCAGCAGAATCCAGAATGTTGATTCCAGACTCAAATGCATAATTAAGAATATCATGTGCCTCTTTCTCTGTGTTCTGTTCTCCAAATGTCATCTGAAGACAAACAAAAGCACAAAATCATTACGATATAATGTAACAGCAAGTAGGATAAAGACAACTTGTATTCTTGATGTGTAGAAAGTTAGAACATTATAATTCATGTCGCACATAAATTGTTCTAGGCAATGTCTTAGACTATTGTCCATGATCTAAATCAATGATATGCGAAAAATGAAACATTGTCTTCAACCATTATGTTGGTCAAACAACATTGTTTAAGAATCCAAAGGTTAGCCCAAACCATACCCCATATATCATATTGTCATCGGATTCAAAGCTATATGATAGCAACCAGGTATTTAATGTTGATCGAACAACGTTGCCTTAAATTGTGCAGAATAAAATTTGATGTATTTAACAAACAAGGCAAAAGAAAGAGAGGCACTATATTCAGACTAATGCACAAATAAATAAAAAATTGAGAAGCCATGGCGGCCATATGATAGTTGGTGCTCCTAAAATTGCCTATGTCAAGTAGCCAACAGTTGAGGAATCAACACCACAAAAAGATCAAGCCTATGGTTGATCACCCAACGATATCATTGTATCATATGCTCCCTCACATGCACGTCCTTCTTGGGCCCCTAAAGTGTGAACTAAAGAGTTACTCATCTCAAACCAAATGCTAAACAAAATTATATCCATCACGACCTCTGGCCACAAGATAACACGCTTAGAAATCAACTCATCAAAGCCTCCAGTTCAAGTTTGAAGGCCAATGTACAACATTTCATATGCGTCTTCTATTAACATCAGTTGATTAGTATCGTGACACCAATTCCAATATACTCAAGCTAATGAATTATACTAATGAAACCCAAGATATTATACTCAAGCTTAAATGCTTGATTACATACGAATTATAAAATTGTAGAAAAACAATCCTCGAAACCTACAAGCATTCAGTGATGCAGAATCACACCGGAACCAAACCCGCAGAAACCATTACCGTCCCGAGCGTGATTTCACTGACAACCAGGTCCGAATCACCGAGCTTCCTATACTCCAGATCACTCCTCTTCGCCAACTTCGCCTTCACTGACCTCATCACACAGCGGCGGCGATTCGCGTAGCGCGGAGGAGACGGGACGAAGCGGTTATGGCCGAGGATTGGGCGGCGGTCGAGGCAAAATCCGGCGTCGGGAGAGGCGGACGACAACAGCGATGGCGACGCCATGGTGTGTGGAGTCTGCTGCTTTGTGACCTTATCACTGCAACGTTCAAAAAGGTCGGTTCACATTTGATGGCGAAGTTGCAGATTATCTACGATGGGGAAGATAGGGAATTGATACTAGGATGAGAACGATACAACTAAACAGTTCTAGGACTATGATGAATGAAGTATGGATGACAATCAAGGCGTATTTTTGAACTCAAAATCTAGTCAAAATAAGAAACATTCCAAATTGGTAGGGTTTTAATTGTGTGTTAGGATATAATTTTGATATTTATCATAAACACGGTACTATAAGGGATGTCTATTGGTATAACACCACTCTCAAGACATAAGAATGAAAAGAATATATAAAGTTGGAAAAAAAAATTTATCTAGGATTGTTGGATTTTAGATCGAGAATAATCGATCATGATTTATCATAAAATCTTTCTGGAAAAAGCTTATCAATTGACAATATGCATCCAATAAAAAATGAATCTATGATTATATCAATAATGAGTCGACATGGGTTTGATTTTCTCTCCAACTCTTTGAACTTGGTTGAGAACCAAGAAAAAGTTGACTCCAAACAAAGAAACAAAAGAGAATGGTTCAGAAATAGATCACGAAAACAAAAAGTTTTTTTTTTTTTATCGAGGGACAGAAAATAAAATAAAAATGATGGCATGAGGAAGGATTGGGTCTTCAGAATTTGGAGATGGCTTTCATAGATGGATAGAACAAGACTTCAGTTCAAATCCAAAGATGCCTATTTAAGAATTCAATGCTAAAACTTTGTCTTTCTCCTCTTTCAGCTCCTCAGTTAGTCCTACCAACTATGAGTGCATCTCAGCAATCTTGGAATCATCGATAAGATATTATCCATACTAATAAGTGAACAAGTACTCTTAGCCTAGCCTAGCCTGATGTTCGTCGAACTAAACAAGAACGAAAGAAATGGGCCTCGTAATATGGGTTCTGTTTGACTGGATTTATAAAGTGTTTATAAATGTTTTTTTTTTTTTTTTTTTTGTGCTGATGTTGATAAATTATAGTAGCTGATTATAATTTTAAAACAAGAAATTTAGTATTTGATAGAAGAACAACTTGAAGTTATTTTATTTGATAAAAACAGTTTTGATTTCTTTAAACAGTTTCAAATAACTTATTATTTTATACAGAAAAAAACTACTTCAAAATTATAGTTATAAAAAGTTATCAAACACCTTTAGAGAATTATTGGGTTGTTAATGTCGTTGGCCGCTTCTTGTGAGCATCAAGTACTTAAAAATTCGCCTGGATGTCTTAGGATGCTATTTATTTGTCATATGAAAGCTCGGAGGCCATGAAGGAAACAATCATGAAATGTTGTGGTAAACCGTAGAACTATAAAAGGAGCAACCATTCGCAGTTTGTTTACTAAGTTTTGTAATATCGATCTGAACCTTGTTGGAATACTGCAAACCTAAGTTAGACTCATGATGAGTTACATATTCTTTGTGCACTGAGTTCCATAGGTTTGCAAGGGAACTAATTTTGTGAGAAAATTGGAGGATGGATGAATGGAGGAGAGAAAAATGAAGCATTTTCTTTGAATGAGTCATTGCGAGTTGACTGTGAAAACTAATAATAGTTGTATATTTTTCCTTGTACCACTCTTCTACTGGAGTGTTGTGAATGACAATGCTAAGCATGGGATGATCCTGCATCCTTATTGCTTTCTTGCAGATTCAATGTTGAGCTATACCGAGCCTCATGGAAGGCAAAGATGTGCTCGAAGCTGCAAGGACCGGTGCTGGAAAGACCCTTGCTTTTCTTGTTCCGGCTATTGAGTTGTTACACAGAGCCAAGTTCACTCCTCATAATGGACTTGGTGCTGTTATTATCTGCCCAGTTAGAGAGCTCACCATACAGGTTTGCTCTGCACCTTTTCTTTGTACGAAAAGTCATTTAAAAACCTGAGAAAATGTTATGTATGGTTTGAGGCCTAAAATGGGAATAAAAGAGAAATCAAATGCACGCTGAATATTTCGACAGTATTTAAGTTGCCATGATTATATAACCTTACCTTTTCTTTCCCTTCCAAAATTTTCAAGGCTATCTGCAACTGCATCTATATAAGTTGGCTTTTCTGCAAGTGCATCTATATAAGTTGGCTTTTCTTGCTTTGCATTCCAAGGAAGCCACTAATGACTTTGTCATGTATCAAAAGAGGTTCACTTTCATGCTTAAGTTTGATCTGCAAGGAGAAAATTTAAGGAAAAAAAAGTCTTGCTTCTGACTTATTTTGGTTGGTTATTCTGCATGCAGACACATGAAGTTGCCAAGAACCTCCTCAAATATCACTCCCAAACCGTTGAATAGTCATTGGTGGTACAGCACGAAAGGCCGAAGCAGAGCGCCTTGCAAAGGGAGTAAATCTGCTGGTGGTGACCCCTGGACGACTTATTGACCATCTAAAGGAAACCAAAGGATTCATCTTCAAGAATTTGAAGGTGACTTCTATTGATATAGCTCACTTCTTCGATTTGATGCCTTCAAATTTTAATGGCTTTCAGCTGTTGTATATGTTGGTTTCCATGTTTAAAGTTAAAACCCCAGCTTGCAATAGAAGCCGATCCTAGAAAAAAGAGATATCGGGGTGTTATTTAAAAGAGATATTTATTAAATTGCTGTATGGCTGGAAAAAGATAACTATCTACGAGGTTGCTGGAAGCATTTTGAAACTTTGACGTTTTGGCACCTTATAATAGCAAGACAGTTAAATTGCTGCTGTAACACTAACCGATCATAAAACGTTGAAACCTCTTGTAGTTCTGAGCGTTCTGAGGCCAAAAACCTTCCACGTTGTCATTTAGATGGTCTTTTAGAACACCATAAGCTTGGTGGCTAGATCAGGGGCTGCAAGGGCTTGGATGAAATGAGCATGTAATCAACGGAGAATCACAATGATATTCTTGAGAGCAAGGGCAGTAGGAAAAACAAGTTTCAGTGTGTAACATACTATTCCCGCCATCCCATAAAACATGCAACAAATTGACCAGCACAGGAATTTATGTATGTATTGAATTTTATAGAAATAGCTTATTTGTCATTTTGGTTGTGTGAGAGAGAGAAATGAAAGGGAAAAAGGAGGAGAAAAAGTCGTGGGGTGAGTTGATGTGATATAAAATAAAAAATAGGAGTATTTTGATAGTTTTATAGAAAAAGTTTTCAAATATAGAAATGTTGTATTCTTTGTAGGATATCCAAATTAGGAAAGTGTTGCATGATTTGTAGAACGGAGGAGTATATTGTATCGTATTGGAAGTATATTCATGCGCTTCTACTCCATCCTTGTGGTTTTTACTGTTCACCTCGACGTGTGATGGCTTGTGTATGCTTGCAGTATCTTGTGATTGATGAAGCTGACAGGCTTTTGGAAAGCAACTTTGAGGAAGAGATGAAACAAATAATAAAGATTCTACCAAAGGTAGTTGTTTATACGTGTCACTTTCTTTCACATTTCTCTGTATTTTTTCTTCATTTTTGTATAAAAAAGTACTCTCTCCGTCTCAAAATAAATAGAACACTTTGATTGTGCGTATTTGTCGATGTAAAGTTTGACTCGCGTCGTGGGATGATCATCATTTTTTAGAAAATTATCGTGAAACACTAATAATAGTTTAAATTATATATTTCAATTCTAGGTCAGTATCGTCGGGGAAGGATTGAATGGTGGTTCTTCTGTTTTGGTTCAAGTATCGTAGTTTTCCTAACTAATTCAAACTTGAAAGGAACACATTTGCTACAACTGAAGAACTGAAAGTATATTCTCGACGCAATCAAAGGCATAATGGAAGCTGAGGAGGGATGGCGTCCTAAAATATGAGATTATTTAGTCAATAAATTAGCTTGTTTATCAGTTAAGAAACAACGAATGAACACCAATTAAGGATAGCCTATAATTAGTTTTCATTCGTGGTTTCTGTACTTAGGCTATATAAAGGGCTAACTGTCTATCATGGAATAATAACAAAGTATTCACCTTCTGCCTCTTGTTAATTCTTCCCTAGCTGATATCTCTACCTAATCTCACCTCTATTTCCCTCAACTCCATCAAATTCCTTACAACATTGCATCTATCTTTATTCCTAACGCCATCCAAACAAATTTTTTCAAGGAAATGATGGATGCGAATGCCCATTTCACAAGGCTATTTGCCTGCCCACAAACATCTTTCATATTGAGAAAGAGTTCGGATCAATACCCTTTCTGATTTACAAGCAGCTATTTTTTTCAATAGAAACAATAAGAAACTGGGATTGCGTAAAATAGAAGGAGATGCTTGAGTTCAAAAGTTAAGTGTTCTACCTTGAGCTTGATTCAACTTCCCTAGTATTGTAACGCCCTAATTTCCAGCTCAGCTGACGCGTGACGTTATATCGCTATAGATAAAATCCATGATAAAACCAAACAACTCCATCGAGTTTTAGGTATAATATTTAAGGGAACTAATTGTGCATAACACTTACATTTCCAAAAGATAGATATAATGTTATTTTACAATATATTTTTCAGTAGTTAGATTATTGTATATTGCATCTTCCAGTAGCTAAATTATTATACATACACATTCCAGAAGCAAAAATATTATATATCCTTCGTCCAGCAGGTAAATACTACATGTTAGCTTATAATAGCCCTTATTAAGCTGCCACATTATTTTAAAGCGGGTGTAAGAAAAAATCTAGATGCAATGCAGGCTCGTTCTAATTTGCTTCAGCTTCATCTCCTGAAAATATAATTTTTAACCCGTGAGCAAAAAGCTCAATAACCAAGGAGAAAAGTTCGATTTTCAGGGGATTGTCCATCAACTATGGCAAATCGTGGAGAGCGTCTGAAGGAACCCCCGAAGAGAATCAAGGAAAACAAAATAAATATTTAGACCATATTAATTAGTCAAACAATAATATTATATTCATTTTATGTATCTTATTAGGATATTATATCCATTTCACGTGTCTTTTCCTTCATATTATTAGTTAATAATTAAGGACATGACCTCATAAGACCAAACTTTGAGAAAATGATCAACTCCAACCACTTGACAAAGACCATAGGGATCCAACAACGGACGGGGTAAGCCTCTCTTAAGCATTTTTTTTTAAAACATGTTCCAACGGGTAAGCCAGTCCCATTTGGCATGTTCGAGTCTTCTACAGAAGTTTCCTGGTGGCCCAGCCATCCACAGCATCGTAGCGTTGTTGCGTGCAGGCAAAAAAGAACAAGCTGTTGTTTTCCTCTTCCTAACTAGTCCCTGTTTGTCCGTCACCACGACTCAACCAGTATAACTCAATTAGATTTTTTTTTTTTTTAAAAGGAATGATGCTTAACAGCAAGACATTGATGATAACCACGTCGATCCCCAATGATGACATTATTAAGAATTCGAACAAACGATCCTTTCATGATTTCTTCATTTCTTTTAGTTTTTAGGTATGATTTACGTCCTCATGCCTATTTATTTTTACGATGTTTACGTCATTTTTTGTTTATTTTCGTGAGAGGATATATATATATATTAATAGCAAATATTATAATCCTCTCTTGATGTATCTGATCACGGGTCAAGTGTGTTTAGTCCTCTCATGATGCATCTGATCACGGATCAAGTGAATGACTGATGAACTATCACAGTAAACCACTGTATTGTCTTGCTTCAAACCTAAGTTAGAAGTCAAATTTTTCAACCAAATTGCTTCTTTCACAGCTGACGCAACAGCCATGAACTCTGTCTCTGTAGTGCTCAAGGCTACAGTATCCTGCAAAGTTGCCTTCCAAGAAACTGGCCCATCACAGAAAGTGAATACATACCCTGTAAGTGACCTTCGACGATCCAGATCTCCAGCATAGTCTGAATCTGAGAACCCTTCAACATTGTTGTTGCCTCCACCTCGTCTTGCATCGTAGACAAGGCTCAATCCCGATGAACCCTTGAGATAACCTAAGGATCCACTTCATAGTCTGACAGTAACCTCTACCAGGTCTGCTCATATAACGACTGACAACTGACACTACTTGTGACAAATCGGGTCAAGTGCATACCATAGCGTACATCAGTGAACCAACTGTACTCGCATAAGGCACTAAGGCCATACTCCTCACTTCGTACTCACTCTTCGATGAGAGCTCCAAGAATAGCTTGAAGTGCGCTGGTAAGGGAGTAGAAACGGGTTTGGCATCTTTCATGCCAAATCGGTCTAGAACCTTCTCAATGTACTTCTTCTGGCTCAAGGTCAAGACTTCACGCTTCCTATCCCGCTCGATCCCCATGCCCAAAATCTTCTTTGTTGGGCCGAGATCCTTCATATCGAACTCACTACTGAGTCGCGCCTTCAACCTGTCAATAGTCCCCTTGCCTCTACCAGCGATCAACATATCATCTACATAGAGCAAAAGATATACTTGACTCCCATCAAGTTGTTGCTGATGATACACACACTGATCGTACGGGTTTCATGTGTATCCAATGCTTGCCATAAAGGTGTCAAACCTGTGATACCATTGTCGGGACGACTGCTTCAATCCGTACAATGATTTCTTCAGAAGACAGACCCGGTCTTTCATTCTTGGCAATGAAAAACCGTCTGCCTGACGCATATAGATCTCCTCTTCTAGCTCACCGTGTAAGAATGTCATCTTTGCATCTATTTGCTCAAGTTCAAGGTTGAACTTAGCAACCAAAGTTAGAAGAATTCGAATAAAAGTATGTTTGACTACATGAGAAAAAACTTCAGTATAATCAATACCTTCCTTCTGAGTGAACCCCGTAGCCACCAATCTGGCCTTGAATCTCACATCACCACCATCGTCTGCTTTCGTTTTTTTGAATACCCATTTGCACCCTACGGTGTGCTTTTCCTTCGGCAAGTGAACTAGAGTCCAAGTGTCGTTCTTGTGAGACTCTAGTTCCTCTTCCATACCTGCAGTCCAATGGGCACATTCCAAACTAGCGACGGTCTCCCTGAATGACAAAGGCTCATTCTCAACTGCCTCGCTAACAATATGTGCATATGCCATCAAATCTGAATAGCCATATCGAATTGGGGGTCTGATCTTAAGTCGTTCCCTATCAGGGCTAACTGGTACTACTGTAGAATGGGTCCCACTTGGATTGGATCTCATACTAGTGATTCCACTCCTTGATCTTCTGCTTCTTGAACTGGCTGTAAAGAATCAGGGGAAATATTGGGATCTGAGGAGTCCCCATCCTGATGCTCCACCTCAAATGTTGATCTCTCGACTGGTCGTGTCTACTCCACCTGCTGCTGAATGCTCCCTTGTTGTCCAACTTTCTTGGTTAACATTGACTCCTCGTCAAATGTGACATCTCTGCTGATGATGATTCCAGGTGATGATGGATCAGTGGAGTACAATGTGTATCCCTTCATACCTGTCTGGTATCCAAGAAAGATGGCCTTCTTGGCACTAGGTTGCAACTTTCCTTCGTTAACATGATAGTATACAGGACAACCGAAAATACGAAGATTGGAATAATCAGCGGGTTTATCAGTCCAAGCCTCATAAGGTGTTTTCATCGATAATGCTGAGGAAGGTGACCTATTTACCAAATAACAGGCTGTCATAACTGCTTCAGCCCAAAATCTCTCTTTCAGCCCGGCTCCAATCATCATGCACCAAGCCCACTCCATGAGCGTCTGGTTCATGCGTTCTGCTACCCCATTCTGCTGGGGTGTGTAAGTGACAGTGCGATGCTTCACAATGCCTTTGTCCTTGTAAAAATCCATAAATTGCTTGTTCACAAATTTTATCCCGTTGTCGGTTCGAAGACTCTTGATCTGCCTGCCGGTTTGCGTCTCAATCAACTTCAACCATTCCTTGAATTTCTCGAATACCTCTGATTTCTCTTTTAAGAAATATATCCAGACATAACGGGAGTAATCATCGATGAAGGTCAAAAAATATTTTTTACCTCCCATCGAAGCATG
>JAOVYX010020520.1:0-16940 GCA_035668315.1 Drosera spatulata | reverse complement strand
CATGTCGTCAAACTATGTAACTAAATAGTTTCCGTACTTATGTTGTAATATGACTTGCATTAGCTGAGCAGGTTGAAATGAAGAATCGCAGGTATTTTCCGTGACTCTCGGTACCTCTAAACCCATTTGGTTTAGTTAGCCTTGTCATGAACCGGGTTCGAGACGGCATAACGCCACGTGTCCTAGCAGCGAAGTTCGGGGCGTTACATATATGCAATCTGATTTTTACTTCTACAATCAATGAGATCAATAACCCCTTCATGAGATCTCGTAGAAAATGAAATCTCACATCGATATTCTTGCTTCTGTCATGTAGGACGGGATTTTTGGATAGCTTGATTGTCGAACTGTTATCACAGTAAATAGAAACACCTCCATGCTTAAACTGTAGGTCTCTCAGAATTTCCTTCAACTAAATAGCTTGGTAGGCACCTGAAGCAACAGCAACAAACTCGATCTCTATCGTCGATAGTGTAATAATTGGTTGCTTTTTAGAAGACTATGAAATAACTCCCAACCCAAACATAAAACCAAAACCTTACAAATAGCGAAGAATTCTTTTGACAGCGAGCAGATGTGTCTCCTTCGGACACTCCATATATATGCTAATAAGGCTGACAGCATACATAATATCTCATCTTGTGGCAGTTAAATACATTAGGCTTCCCACGATCTATTTGAAAAAGATGTTGTCAATCTTTTTTTTCAATTGCATCTCTCGATAGTTTAGCATCATATTCTACAAGTGTGCTAATAGAATTGCAATTCTGCATTTGAAACCTCTCCAGAATGTCTCAAACGTATTTTTTCAGATAAATAAAAATCCCAGAAGTTGATTGTATTATTTCAATGCCAAGAAAATAATGCATCATACCAAGGTTTGGCATATCAAACTCCTTCATCATCGACTCCTTAAACGTTGCAAACATGGACCTGTCATTTCCAATAAAAATAAGATCGTCCACATACAGGCATACTATGAGCATCCTCCCTTCATCCCTATGCTTTATAAAAAGCATATGTTCATAAGGACATTTTTGAAAACCTTCTTTCAAAAAATATCCCTCAATACGACTATACTAGGCTCGAGGAGCCTATTTTAGCCGATACAATGCCTTTTTCAACCTGTAGACTTTAGTCTCATATCCCTGCTTCACATAACCAGGAGGTTGATCAATGAATACCTGCTCTTGGAGATCCCCATACGAAAAGGCCGATTTCACATCTCATTGAAAAATAGGTCAAGAATTTTGAGCTACCATTGAGATCACCGATCTAATAGTATCATGTCGAGTAACAGGAGCGAAAACTTCTCTGTAATCAACACCAAATTCCTGCTTGTAGCCTTTGGCTATCAAACGAGCTTTGTATTTGTGAACCTCACCCTTCTCGTTCAGCTTCGTCTTATATACCCATTTCACACCCACGGTGTTATGCCCTTTGGACAAATCTGTCAACTCGTAAGTACTGTTCTTCTCGATGGATGCAATTTCCTCATCCATTGCCTTCCTCCATTTTGCATTTTTAACAACGTCTTCAAAAGCTATAGGATCACAATCCAAGAAAAAAGCAAAATGTATAGTTGTCTCATTATCAGGTTCATCATCACCAGTTACCTTATAGTCTTGTATCCATGCGGGCTTACGTCTGGCACGATGAAAATTCTGTTGATCCTCCACATTTGCTGATGAACTTTGTGGAGAATTTGGTTGAGCGCCCCTGGGAGAATTTCCTGGAATAATAGGGGGTGATTGTTGATGAATATCCTCCATTGGCTGCGGCCTACTCTCCTGCTTCCCATCAACATCATCATCACCGGTTGGAATAAATATTTCGGACTCCTTTTTGCTCCATTCCCATGTCTGCTCTTCATAAAAAATAACATCTCTGATAATAATAATTTTCTTGGTATTAGGATTATAAAGCCGATAGGCTTTTGATTGATCACTGACACCAAGAAAAATGCATCTCTCCCCTTTGTCGTCCAGCTTCTTTCTTCTCTGATCAGGAACATGAGTATATGCAATACACCTAAAAATTCTGAAATGATCAACCGCAGGCTTCCGTCCGCTCTATGCTTCCTCGGGTGTCGTATTTTGAACTGAAAATGTGGGGCATCTGTTCAAGATATGAATACTCCAATTGACTGCATCGGGCCAGAAATTCTTCAGGATGCCGCTGTTTACCAAAAGACCACGCACCATGTTCAAAATAGTGAGATTTTTTCATTCACATATGCCATTCTGCTGAGGCATATAAGCTGCTGTAAGTTGCCGTTTGATTCCATGATTTCCGTAAAAATTAACGAAATCATGAGAATTATATTCTCCACCCCTATGTGCATAGAGAATTTTGATAAAACAGCCTGCTTCCTTCTCAGCCATCAATTTATAATTTTTGAAGGCTGCCAAAGCTTCAAATGTTTTCTGCAAAAAATAGATTCAAGTCTTTCGGAAATAATCATCAATGAAAGTGATGACATATCTTTTACCTCCATTGGAAGATGGATTAATAGGCCTATATATATCAGAATGCACCAGTTCCAATTTCTCCTTTGCTCTCCAAGACTTGTCGTATGGGAATGAATTTCTATGTTGTTTGTCAATAACACAATCTTTGCACACTTCTAAAGGAGTTGAAAAATTGGGAAGATTAGAAACCATACCCTTTCTGTTGGAGAGTCTTCAAGCCACCAAAATTCAAGTGACCATAGCGATAATGCCATAGCCAAGTCACATTACCCAGTTTCACCGATAAGCAGGATTGAACAACACTATTGAGATAGAGAGGAAGCATCCTATTCAGCGACATTAAAAATTGGGCAATTAAGCCCAATTTGGAATCTTGAATACGACATACCCCATTTTTTATGACGATCTCGTACCCCTTCTATTGCAATTGCCCAATACAAAGCAGATTTGTCTTCAACTCTGGAGCAAAAGAACATTGCAAATTGTTTGAGCACAATTTCCCTTGGTGTGAGTGGTTCTCTGCCCTTTGCCCAAAATCGAGGTCTTCGAGTTATCACCAAATCTGACTTGATCTCGAAAAGATTCATCGATCGTGGAAAAGGCTGACTTGTCTCCACACATATGATTGCTGCATCCGGTATCAAGATACCAAAGATTTCTGTTCACCTTCACCTCGATATTGCCAGCCATCAACAAAGAAATCTCTTCATCTTTTTTTGCAAACTTCAAATTCTCCCCACTGCTTCTTGACAGATTGGTCTGGCATTCAGATTTATAGTGATCAAACCTATGACATCGATAAAACTCAACGTTAGACTTCGGTCTAACAGACGTTGAGTTTGATTGGTCTCGGCCCCGTGCTCTTCCTCCCTGAGAATCAAAGGACTGATTCTCGTGATTTTCTCCACGCTTAGAATTTCTTCTACCGTCTCCTTTGGCTCCTCCTCTTCCTCTGCTTGAAGAAAAAGAGCCATTCGTAGCCTTTAGAGCTTGTTCCTCCTCCTTCTCTTGATGATTCATTTTTTGCTTATGAATCAACAAAGAACTTTACAATTCATCAATTGACAGCGTATCAACATCATTGGCTTCCTCGATAGAGCAGACAACAAAATTAAATTTCGGTGTCATAGAACAAAGTATCTTCTAAACCACGGTGATATTATCTGCCTTATCAGCATAGATGCACATTTTGTTGACAATTGTCATTATCCTAAAGAAATATTCTGGGACTAACTCCCCAGATTGCATGCGCAACATCTCGAACTTCGAGCGAAGAGCTTGAAGCTGCTGTCTCTTAGCTCTCGTCGTTCCCTAATACTTCTTCTTTCTGGACTCCCAAATGTGCTTCAATGTATCCTTGCAAAGGATCGTTTCTAGGATTGAACGATCAATTTCTTGGAACAAATAATTTTTTGCCTTCAAATCCTTCAATCGATGCGCCTCTAACTCAGACTTTTGTGTGTCTACAAAGTCGTTCCTGCCACGGGTTCGACCATTCCATTATGAACTATTTGCCAATACTCCTTGGATCTCAAGAAGTTCTCCATCAACATGATCTAATGATCATAATGACCATCGAAACGAGGAATTACGGTTTGCACGAAATTCTCGTTGTTTGACATTGTTGTTTACTGCTATAAAACAATAATGGTCTAGCTGCTGCAAAACAACGTTTCTTTTTCTCTCACTCACTCACTCCTTTTTTTGATTGCTCTGATACCACTTATAGAAATATTTTATGGATAAATCTGAGGGAATCTGACACACCGTTCTTTATTAACTACGAAATACATATTAAATAGACAAATTACAAAACAGAAAAAGAAAACCACGTTTTCACTACTCCACTACAGATAATGGTGGGAATAAATAAAAATCTGCTAATAACACAATAACCCACTAACTAACAAACAGATAATCCTAACAAATAGGAAAACAATTAGTATTATTTTTCTAACACTCCTTATATACTCGCGAGGTAAGCATTGAGAAAGGAAAGGAGATCATCCCCACAAGGTAAGGAGAAGATTCGGGGGCCGAGGAATTGCTTGGGCTGCGAAGCCCACCCACGAATTTGCTTGGAGGAAAAGAAAGGGGACAGCGACGGGGTCGTGCATGAAGAGGACGGAGATGGTCGGGAGAAGGAGAAAGGAATTAGGGTTAAGACCCTTATTTTTTGCCATTTTTAATTTCATTTCATTTTATTTTGCTTGTTATTTGGGTTGATTTTGGCCCTTTTTAAGGCCTAGCTTTCAATTGGGTTAAACCATGGGAAACCCTCCTACGTGAGGGTCATGAACTTTTGTTTCAATTTGTTGTGATCGAATTATTAAACGTGAACAAATTAAGTGTGATCGAATTATTGTCTACATTGATTGGATACACAGATTCAGATTTGGTCGGAGAAGTTGATAGTCAAAAATCTACTTCAAATTATTTGATGACATTCTCGGAGGGGTTGTTTCTTGACAGTCCAGGTTGCAGAAATGTGTTATACTTTTTACAATAGAAGTAGAGTTCATCGCAATTATAGAAGCGTTGAAGGAGATGCTTTCAATGAAGAGATTCATTCAAGATTTGGGGTTCAAACAAAACCGTTATGTGTTGTTTTGTGACAACCAGAGTGCGATTTAGCTCAGTAAGAATTCTATTTATTATGGTAAGATGAAATACATTGATACTCGTTACACGTGGATTAAAGATATTTTTTATGAGAAGAAGATTCATCTTGAAAAGATACACTCGAATGATAATGGTGTTGATATGCTCACTAAAGCATTGTCAAGAGATAAGCTTGAGGTATGCCGTTCGATTGCAGGATGGCGTGTTGTTCCTCCACTTCGTCGTGAGGGAGAGATTTGTTGGGTTGGGTTCACTCATTGTGGAGAAAGCCCGATGACGATAATTATTATTTAATTATATGAAAAATCCTGAATTTAGTGGGTTGGATTATTTTGTCACGGAAAATGTAAATAGGATATGTTTTTGGGATTTAGCGTTTTAGTTTTTGGTATGCGTGGGATTAAAGGAAAAGATGGCAGCCTTGGTTTTAGCTTCTTGCAGCCAAAGGATTCCTGATCAGCGACAACTAGGAGATCAAACAACTCTACAGCAGCAGTTTCATGGAATCGGTAATCGACAGTTTGGTTTCAGTTTTCTGATTGCAGCAGCTGACTTTCAGTGACCTAACGATGTGGAATTATCGTGAAATATGTTGAACACGTTCTTAACTCATCAATCTTCAATTAGAAATTAACGGTACGTCGTTTGAAATTATGTGCGTTTATTTATCTCATTCCAAATAGACCTGTAGAATTCCGGATGGATCTTGGTTTTTGTCCAAGTATTAGGAGTATTAATTTGTGTTGGTGATATCGTTTGCCATTGCTATAACCTCTAGTGTTGTGTAGAGAGGATCTTATGTACCCATTATTTTATTGGTAGTGGAGTCTTGAAGTGGGCTTTGACCTCGTGATTTTTTACTCGTCATGTCGAAGGATAATCCACATTAAGAATCATGTCTTGTCTTTATATCTTTATTCTTTTCTGTTCTATTTCGTCTACTTCCTGACAGATTAACACAAATATGAGACGATTAATTCCGTATTGTTTTATGTCCTACATCCCAACTCTTTCCAATGTTATTCAACCATTGCTCCCCCCCTGGACGTATTAATGTCCCAAACCTAAACCGTTTCTCAAACTTGAATATGAGGCGGCCCATACGTTACAGATATGTGGGAAGTGTGAAATGAGGAACCTGATAACATGTTTGCAAGAGGAAGCTGACATTCTATTGACACGTTACCGATCGGCGTATCATAATTTATCCAAATACTGTAAAACAATAACAAAAACCAAAGAAACTTAATCTAACATACATTTTACACACCCTTCTACCTTGCATTCATAATGCTGTTAGTCTAACGGAGTCTGGAAACACTTGTCCTCGTGGCCGAGGAAACTCTCTGAGGATCTATATTCTCAGCATCAGCTCTACTAGCAGATGACTCCTTGTTTGTCTTCGAGATAGATGCTGGACCCTCAATTTGATTCCCGCTACCGTCCTTCATCCTCACTTCGTTGGCTAGATAATTTGACAAGACTCTCTTCACCCCCATTCCACCCCGTGGAGGCTTATCTCGTGGAATGAAAGGCGTCGTCTTTGCCCTTGCTGGACTACCCAATGTCGATGGTGTAAAGCTTGATGAGGCCAAAGTTGCTTTATAAGGGGTGCCAGAGACCAGCATTGCGTATGATGGCATTGACATCTACTTGTGAGTCATGATGCTTACTGTTGGCACAGATGACATTTTCTCTGAGCATTTGTTCAGGTCATCAACATAGAGGACATCATCTATTCTCGCAACAATGTTGAAAGCCAGGCTCTCTAGTACTCTTGAGTAGCTCTCCAGAATGGACTTTCCCACATCCTGAAAATAATTGGTGTTAGCGGGCAATAGGGGTCTGAATTCCATGCTTAGGTAAAAGAACAAATAGAAATTGGATATTGTATATCTTTTCTGACACGATGCCTATTTGCATAGGTAAGATTGCGTGCATTTCGTCCTTCACAGATCCTGTCAATTAACAGGATTACCTGGGTTGTTGTTTTCGACACAACGCCTCAGAAAGAAAAAAAATGTGTAAAGCTAATTGAAGTAATACAAATTGGGAAAAAATGAATAACCTTGTTGCACTGAATTTTGGTGGCATCCAAGGTTGTTTGTGTTAGGCCGGGGCATCGTTGCTTCAAACAGAGTAGCAACCTTTCAGCTCTTTCAGCCAATTGCTCCCTCTTATCTCCGTCGACCATTAGATCCCTCACCATCTCCCACGATGACTTTGTGGTGGATCTGTTAGGATTAGTGGCGGCTTTAGCATGAACTCTTCTCCGCCATACATACACTGCAGCCTCCATGTGATTTGCTATCTCAAGAGCAACGTGCTCAGAGGACAGATCCAGGCAGTCCAGCAAACACTCAGGCGAGAAGCGATCAGACGTGATATATCGATAAATCATGTCTCCCAGACAGGCTCTTCCATTCTGGAAAATAGAGAAATTGTGTGATAACAAAGGATTCACACTTCGTGGACTGATTAATTTGAAGAAATTAGACATTGTTTCGAGTTTCTACTATATACTACCTTTTGATACTGTAGTGCAACACGATAGCAACACATGTATAAATAGAGATTATGGATTCAAATCCTTATGGCCCCGAATACTAAGAAGCACTTGGTACTCTGTGAGTCAATTCACGGTCATGCCGAAAGACACAAACACATTAGTGACTGTGATGTGATGCAAGTAACATAGTTGAACCATTTGAAAAAAAAACCCTGAGTTGTTAGCAGTTTTGGTTCCTTAGCATAAAATACAGATTTTGGAAATAAGCAGTATGATAGTTGTAAGTATATATAGTTCGAACCTTAGGAAGGCTTTCCAGATAGGAGTCAGGAACTTCCATTTCTGCTAAAACATGGCTATTGATTGCCATAGCAGCTTTTAAGATTTGATTTGTGCATTCGCGCTTGTGATCCAATTCCTTCCTCGAGTTCTCTTGCAGACCACCAGCCGGAACACGGGGTACAGGAAGCCACCATTTTTCCTCCTGGCGCTGCAAGGTTTTGCGGAAAGAGGCTGACCCATTACGATCTGAAGCTACAATACCTTGATCAACGTACCAAAACTCCGTACCATTGAAACTGTTCAATATTTCCTGGGTGATCAGGAAAGTTAATTTCTTTTTATCAAGATAAATGAGACAAAGTTGAGCAAAACTGGAAAGGAGTTGCAGCTTACTAGAAGCATGTTATCGAGCTTGCGCAGCGCTGGGAGATTAATGAAAAGATCAGATCTGGGTCTGCAAGTCATAACCTGAAACAACTTTTACCAGAAAGTTAACAAGACTTTCTAAAACAGTTTGTTCATCTTGATCTTGTCTAGTAATAGAAAGGTTTCTCTCTGACCATGATGGGAACAGTTTGAACAAATACCTCTAGCTTGTTCCCATCAGGAAATGTTTGCCATGATGGTATCAACTCCACAATATGATCGCCAACACTGAGCAGCCACTCCATCTCCCTTTGCCACATCGATTTTTTCTCTGCAGACAATGGCTCTAGTCTCCACAATTGCCCAAATACCGTCGCTAGGGACAAAACCATTTATAGTAATTAGCTCGTTCTCAATCCATCTACTACCGGGAAAAAAAAACCAACCAAAAAGAGAGAGAAGATGCAAGCAACTCACAGACCTAGATGGATTTGGGCAACCAAAAACGTTTATTTTCTGACATCACAGACCTAGAAATCAACTCACACACATATTCCCAACTATTGACAAATACTTGCATGTCTATTCTTCCAGTCACACAAAATACTTGCATAAGAAAGCTCATCATCATTTATGTAACTCTAATAAAACCGCACTTTGATCTTTTGCAAGAATTGGCGTCTCAGAACATAGTAAATCATGGATAAATTCAAGGTACGCAGCTGAGAAAAAGGATGAGCAGAGTGTTACCACAAAGGTTGGTGATGGAATTAGAAATAGCGAGAGCAGTGCAAACCCCCTTTCCGCATCCTGACATGTCCTCTCCAAGCAGCAATTTCGCGAACCTCTCCTTCATCATATCCATTTCTAACCACAAAAATGTCACCACACATTACATCAAAATAAAATCCAACAGCCAAAATCCCCAAAAATACCGACGCACTAACCAGATATTTTAGAACTCTTCTTGTTATTATCCAATTCAGAGACAAACTTGCCCGAATCGGACCCACAACGTTGATTGACAGCTCCAGGATTCCTCGGGGGCCGACAGATAAGAGATTGCGATGAGGAATTCGTCGACTTGGCTGCGCCATCGCCGGGGGTCAGGGAACTTGACCCATTGGAGCTGGTTTCTTCAGTACCCGAATCAGTAAATTTCTCAGCTGAAAATCCCATTTTGAATCTGACCCACCCGCTCAAATCCCTCAACGGCGTTGAGTGAATGTGATTTGTGGAGTTTGAAATGGAGAAGGGGAAGTGGGTAGCGATTGCGATTTGTATTCGTTGCAGGAAAGGTGAAATGGTGAATGCTCAACGGCTCACTTGTCTTTTTTACTTTCATTTTTTTTTCTTTTTTTTTTTCGATTTTTTTGGAGTTTGAATTGTGTTTCGTGTGTGTGGTGGTTGATTCAAAATTTGGACGGGAGATTGGGGCACGTGGAGGTGGGAGCGGCTATGAGAAAAAAACGGATCTATGATGAGGGAATTCGATCTGCAGGGACCGTAGAGTAGGTCAATTATTTCATTGGATTCAATAACTAACGTTACATTTAAATCCGTCTCTTATTGATTTATTGTATTTTATTTTTTAAAATAATTTCATATATATTTAGCATTTTATTTGAAAAATCATGTGCACTTTCCCCAATTCATAATTAAATCGATTTTGGGTTTTAAAAAAATTGAAAAGAGAAACTCTTTGGATTTGAATTCAACATTTACATTTATTATTTTTGGGGTCCATCATAACCATTTTTTCAAATATCCAATTTTATTTTATAAAATAGAATATTTCAATTTTAATCTATAAATTGATTTTTAATCAAATTTTCATACTCTTTTTTACAAAATTAAATCTTATAAAAAAAATTAAAAGTAACTATCCGATTTCCTTTCATTCCCAAATTTGTCCTTAATTGTTTCAATCGAAGAGAAAAAAAATAAGAAAAAAAGATATTTATGATCAATTCTCTAAGTTTATATCGTGGACCAACTATTTCAACACAATGATTTTGTCTTTTCGATCAGCTTTTGAATCTTCTGCATTGTTCTTCTTCTTCTCTTTTTTCTCCTTCTTCTTTCGGTATATGGTTTTTGTTCGATAAGTAGACAATAAACTAATATACAATTGACATTTTAAATGGATATTGATAATAGACCTAAATCCAATTCTTAGTTTGAGTCCTCTAAATTTATAAAATAAAATTAAGATGCTGAATCTTTTACGGAATAGATTTGAAACTTGAAATCATTTTAGAGAATAAAATTAAAATATTCAATTTCATATAATAAAATTAAGAAATTAAACAATTCACGGAATAAAATTAAGTATTTTGTCCTCCATTTTATCCCTCATCTTTCTCAAATCAATTCAATTTTCTCTCTCAAAATCACAATCAAGTTTATTAATTCCATCAAATCTCATTCCATTAATTTCATCAAAAATCTCAAATGTGCTTGGGATTAGAGCAGTGCAAGAATCGAGTCGGGTCGAGTTTCGACGAATTCGAGTCGAACTATTACTATTTATTTCGAATTGGAGCCGAATTCGAGTAGAAAAAGTTCGAGTTCGAGCCGAACTCGAGTCAATACCAAGTTTTGTGAATTGAAACATTTCGGAGTATAAAATTTCATGAAGTTAATATATATTTGGGATTTTTTCAAAAAACCAACTCAAATCAAGCATAATTTCAAAAATACACTCAATTCTTTGAAAATTCATTTAAGCTATCCAAAATTTATCAAATATGCCAATTTACCTACTTCTATTAACTTTTTCTTAAAACTAACGGAATCTTTTTGAAAAGGACAAAAAAATACTATTTTAATTAAAAATAATTACCAAACCATACTCAATTGTTCAAATTTTAATCTCGACCATTCAAATTTATCTTTTTATTGATAAAATTGATCAATTTTCAAGTCAATATATAACGGATAATTATTATGAAGTACTCCATTTGATCAATAAAAAAAAATTTTTGAGTGCTGGGATGAAATATTGAAAAATGAAAATGGCTTTGAAATTATTTTTAATTAAAATGATGTTTTTTTATATTTTTAATGAAAAGTAGTGAAATCGACATATTTGATAAATTTTGGGTAGCTTAAATGGAATGTCAAGAAGTTAAGTGTGATTTTTGAAATTATACTTGATTTGAGTTGGTTATTTAAAAAAATCCCTATATTTTTCTTATAATATTGAAATATTCAATGTGTGAATATTCAACCTGAATATTTATTATATTTTACAATTTTTTATCATCTGTTTCACTCTTTCTAATTTACCCTCTTCTAACTAACCCGTCTTCACCTAATTAAATTTCTAATTTTATTTTCAACAATTGTCCATTTTTTTTGTGCTTCGGTTCTCCTTTGTCTTGTTTTCTTTCCACCTAAATTATTAAATTTCAAGTTCAATATCTAATCTAGGGTTTCTAAACCCCGCATCATCATCGCACTGCCGTAACCATCGTAACATAGTCGCATACCATCATCGACCCCCACAACTTCACACCGTCGCAACACCCTAAACCCCAGGCGATCTCCCCTCTCCCTTCTTCCTTCTTTCTTCTTTCACATGCCAACCACCCTCAACCACTAGCAATCGTCACCCGTGATGACCGTGCACTACCCCAGCATTGAGGGTAGCCACCGGCAACAACCATCAACCGACAGCAACCAAGGACAGCTCCCCAGCTCCTCCTTCATATACCTAATTTTGAGAATTTTGATTTCACGAGTAATTCGCAAACACTTGAGTAGATCTCGAGTCGAACCTATCGAACATCTCGAAACCAATATCCGCGTCGAGTTCGACTCAATTATTAGAGTCGAGTCGAGCCGAACTCGAATAGTTCGTGAACTACTCGATTTGGGTACAGCTCTACTTGAGATTGATGGGATTTATGGGAGTGATTTGGTTAGCGGCTGTTGACACCAAAATCAAGCGCTTTCAATAGTTATAGACCCAAAATAAAGCCTAACATCACTAAATTGACTACCCATGGAAAAGGCACAAATGACATCAAGTGAATAACGGCCATCAGCTCCATAAGATCATGTCATGTGTATGACAAAGAAGTGATAAGCATTTTATACGTCCTAAATCCGCACTGGTCCCAAAAAACAATAATTTAATCATTCATTGACCATTACTTAAACAAATCCCAAGCTTACAAATTATATAGCAGCGGACTAGACCCAAATTACAACACAATTGACTGGATCATCCTCCATACATATAATCCAACAGTCTTAATCTTATCCTTTTCATGTTCCACTAAACTTTTGTTACGCACTCTGATATCAATAATCTCTTCTTAACCTGAAACCATATTTAATTGAACAAGAAGAGGAAACACAAAACACAAAATAAGTTAACGCAACCTTAGCAGTGATAATAATGATCAAAGTATCAATGAAAGCTGAAACAGATTAACCTTCCTATCAACTAATCCTCTCAACCTCGAACCATTTCATACAGGGAATAATTTTATATAATATTATGGGTATCCATGAATATAATTTTTTTCACTCGATAACTCAATAGATAACATGAAACCCGACAATCACAGGATAACCAATCAAATATATCGAGTCAATTGAATACCTCATAGAATTCAATGGAAAGAATTGATGCTCAAACTCAATTATTGAAATAGGCCAAAAATTGAAGGAAACCATTAAAATCACATACCCACAAAGACCATAATTGAATCCCATCAAGAACGAAAACCTCTGTTTTCTTCTGTTACTTCACATGCTTTTCTCCACTGTTTCTTGGAGCTCCTCATCCTTTCTCACGTTCTTTGATAGGTGCTTTAATTTCATCCTTGATTAGATGAGTTCTATCTTAATCCGTGATCTTCTTTACATTTATTTTCTTCTCTCCCTCCTCGTAAAATAATCATGCTCTTGCTTTCACCTGGTCCGTTTCTTCTTTAATTTTCTTTCAAGACAAACCAACAATACATATAGTAGTTCTTTTTTTTTTTAATGCCTTAATTGCATGATAAAAGTGATAGGAAGTTGTCACAAAGTGTAATATCCCTAAATTTTTTATTTAATTAACAAGATTTAATTATCGTTGCGTTATTCATTTATATTAAGATAAAATATTATTTAGATAATCGAATCAAATAATATTAGTTAGATATATTTTTCAAGGTCTCAAAGATTTGAGATAAAAACTAATATAAGATATGATAACCATTCATATAAATCTTCCTACTTACATACCCTATAAATAAACCTCGAGTACGGTCAATTGACACAACAAATCCAGATCCAGAATCAAATCAGAGGGTCAGCTCTTCTCTTTTTTTTTCTTCTTTTTTTCTTGTCTTCGAATAGTTTAGCCGTAACCTGTCAACCCCAGACCACCACTGCCCTATCGGATTCCGGCCACCCCCAACCCCAGCGACCCGTCCCTATCCACCGTCGGCCAACCACGATGCCGGGAGCCACCAACCCACTCGCCAGCAATGAGGCAGTCATGGCCAGCCACTCCGTCCTACTCGGCAACCTCTCTTGAGATCGTTAAACACCTCAACCCGACTTAGATCCACCATGCCCCGACCCTCGACGACGCTTCCCAACGTCGAAAATAGCCACGAAAGGCCGGAATTCGGCCACCCTCGTCCGACCACAACAAGACGGCAAAGCAAGGACGACACGCCCTCACACACTGCGCTTCCTGATGGCCTTCATCAACCTTTGCCGGAGTCTCCACGTCAACCGAAGACCGATCTCGATCTGGCCACCGTCGGCACTCCTACCTTCCTCCTTTCCCTCGCCAAACCTGGCTGAACCTCCTTGGTTCTTCAAAGAGCCCATATAGAAAAAGACAAGGGGAATTTTTGTTTCTCTTTTGACTTGATTACCTTATGATTATATGTGTATGTTGTGTATTTGTTACACACATATACATATATTTTGTTAAATTTATTATGCAAGGATACTTATATTAGTTATGTCACTGATGTAGGTATGACGAACATCGAGTAGAAGGATTGAGCATGTGCTGATTTTGGGAATTTTCTGTTTTAAATCATAATAAGGTAATACACATCGTTATCTTAAATTAATGTTTATGCGTACGTGACTTGAATTGTGTGATTGTTTGATCACCTATCTTGTATATTAAATAAGAGAATAATAATCTTGTTGTTTCTGTCTGTGTATGAATATTTAATTTACATAATAAAAAGGATAACGATGCAATCTATAGAATATTTATAGATATTTATAACTATCCTTGAATATCGTCTGTTCTTATTGTGTGACACCATGTATGTGAATATATATTTTTTTAACGAACTATCAAAGCATGAAAATATTAGAAAAGGTTACAAAAATACCTAACCAGCATAACATGCGGGGAATTATTTATAGATAACCCTGAATATAATAAATTATGACTTTTAGTTGAAAACATGAAATGCCATGGTAGTCACCTGCTTTACATAGAATTAATGTAATTAATTTCATGTTACATGCCTGAAAACTCTTGATTATGAATGCCATGATAGTCACCTGCTATATATAGAATTAATGTAATTAAATTCATGTTACATGCCTGAAAATTCTTGATTATGAATGACATGGTAGTCAACTGCTATACATGGATTAATGTAATTAATTTCATATTACATGTCTGAAAATCCTGAACCCTGATTATGAAGCAATTCCTGTAATTATTAATGAGAGGAAGGGTTACGATTTAGTGATTAGGTAGGGAGGGTTTTAGCGTGCAAATAACAATATTAAGAGTTGGCCATGTTTGGTTAGAGTTAACCATCCTGAGTCCACTGTAGAGACCATTAAGCTTGTTTAATAGTTCCTAGTATGGCCATATAAGGTAACTATATTAATTTTCTATGGTAACTCCTCCCATGTCATCAACCTGTAAAAGGCATGTGAATTGACATAATATGACATACAACATATGAAAAGCCTTAACACCTTTAATAATGGCTAAGGGCTTATAAAATAAGATTAAACCTGACTAACAAGAATTATTATCCTGTATATAAATATATACCCGTGTTTGGCATATGGTTGCTGAGTATTGTTTGCATTGCATCTTATTTGTGCATAAAAATACATGATATAATAAGCATGTTTGGACCCCTGGAATGGACATGTAGCTTGTGTTACTAGGCTTTCGAGCTCACGGTTAAGTGTTTGTTTCAGGTAATAAAGAGAGGTGGGATGGATTCGTTTCACGGAGTAACGTCGAATAATTAGCTTAGCTTAACATTTGATTTCATTTCATGAACAGTTTGACTTTCTTGTAATAAAGAATATTGTGAGTTTGGATTATTTCATGATTAGTTCCTATGTTTCTGATACCTAAATCCCTTGTAATCTCATCGTCTTACTTCGAGAAGTACTCGGAGCAACGATAATGTCACATGTCAAGTAGGTATTGGACAGATAATCTTGGGACGTTACAAAATGATATCAGAGCCTGGGTTTAGAAAGAAACATGGGATCTAGGGACATGTATTTAACATAAAGAGGCTCTAGATAGTTAAAACGTTCATGCGAAGTTAATTCTGACCTTAAACCTTAAAGGCTAAGAATTAAGAATTCAAGAGACTTCTAGATTAATTAAGTGATATATCATGATCTCGAGTAATTCGCGTGACTAACTTAAGGATGATGCTTCTCAGGTCAGGAAATACTACAAGGAGCCACGAGCCCATACCCGAACATGTTTGGCAAATGATGCCACCTATAGGCCCGGAGGTTTATATTGTGTAACATCTTATGATGGCTACTGAGGTGATTAGACAGTTGAAGAAAATATATGATCCTTTAAGACGTCCGATATTTCAGACAGCAGCGATTGTGCATTCCTTACCACGTTATGGAGACTTTTCCCAATTCAAGAGAAAATATGGTGACTTACTTGTGGATAAATATCATAATGGCTGGATTATCGGTAGAGAACCAAATGAAAGATATTTGAGGAATGACGAGTGGACAATAAATGCTGAACTCTTATGTCGTGAGATCATGCCAGACGAGATCAGGGAGATTTAGGCGTCCACACTGCCATGAGGAATATGAAGAGTTTGTTCGGCAACAAGCTTTACTTGAGGAGTAGAACTATTGCTTAGGATAGTCATTTAGGGATATGATTTCATGTAATAAGCTAGTTAATTGATGTTTCGGATTTGATTCAATACTTGGTCAATAGTTGTATTTTCTTTTAAGATTATTAATAAAGTTTATGATTTCTTGGTTTATATTCGTGTTGAATATATCAACAAAAGTCTTGATATGTGATAATGATCTTGGGTTTCCTTAATCTGGGGTCTTTAAACGATGATAACATGAGACTGACCATAGTTCACTAGATTCAGGTATGAGGCACTTGGATGTAACATACCATACTGAGCTGCAGATGCTACTTTTAGGAGACACTTCACATTCTTGAGGAAAGTTATCACAAGAAAATATACAGCCAAGGATTCATTGCCCCTGCACCCTGTGATTGAAGCTGATATTCTCCTCGCATCACTCTTTAAGCACAAACCTCTCTTCAGGAAATATAGACGCATATATCCTAATGAGATGGAAGGTGGACGGTGAGCTATGACATATTGGTCTACCAAATATTAAGCAAGAATCCTGAACTAGAAACATTGGGAAGGGTGAGCGTAGTGCAAGGCGAG
>JAOVYX010020519.1:0-46026 GCA_035668315.1 Drosera spatulata | reverse complement strand
CATCGTTCATAAATTTTATTTATACGTTCGTTGCATACGCTTCGTACGTATATTTTTAATCCAATATATATTTTAAAATTCGATAAATTTTTGGGTTATTATCATAATTATATAAAAATTATTCAACTATAGAAAAATAATACACGGTTTTGGTTGATTTGGTTAATAGATGGATGTTATTCGGTTAATTTTTTAGTAGTAACCGATTATAATAATCCAATTAAACGATTACGATTAATCAGTTTAAGGTTAAACGATTTTTAGTTGATTAACTGTTGGTTAAATGATTGAAAACCGTAATTGAACCGAATAACTAAACGATTTTACTTTCAAACCCAAAATCGAAAACTATTTAGTTATTCGATTTACACGGTTTGATAAACGATTTCGTAACTATTTTAACATCCTTAATTTGATACTTTGGGGTTTGGGATAAGAAATGATGGAAGTTCTGTTTAGTTTCTTCAGTCTCATAAAAAATACTCCTAACAATTTGATTTTTGATAATATTCAGTATGCATTTTAAGGATGTTCGTTTTTACATCTAACCATGTTCCATCATCCCGTAGCTTCTATAATATAAAATACATAATTTATATTTAATCCGTTTAATAAATTTTACAATAGCATGTATTTCGAAATTACGTTTGTGATGACTAAAAATTATTTTTTATATAATTATTATAAGCATTAATTACATATTAAATTGTGAACTTTTATTCCCTATCAAAAAAAATAATTTTCTGACATCTTTATGAATAAAATCGAAAAGTCTCAAATTACATGTCATAATAAAAACTATGAAATGGAGAACATAATTTTTCAAGATCTATTTGAGTAAAATAATGTTTGATTTTCTTACGTTTTTCGTCCGTAAATGATCACAAGTTATTCAGTACACACTGTGAGCTCTTGGGGGTGTAGTAGATTGTGCAGGTAGATTACCTGGAAAACAGAGACAGATCAATGAAAAAGAGCAAGTCAAGTGATATAATTATGAGGTTTTTGGGTCACGTTGATGACCGTGAAGTGTTGTTCTTGATGTGTATGCATCGGAGAGTGTAGTGCGGGTCAGGCAGAGCATAGCCAGCGGGAAGTGCCTCCCTCGCTCTACCGTCCCCCGCCTGCTGTCATGGTCTTTCGTAGACCTCGTTAGTTATGAGAACCGGATCGATCATTGTCTGGATTGAGGTGCCGATTGATAGATATTTGGTTTAATCGTTTAAATTGTTTTGAATCATTGATTCAACCATTAAATGGGTCAAATCGAATCGATCATATGTTTGGTTTTTTCATCGGATCTATCCGATCAAGTCATTGGATCATGGTTCAATCAGTTGAACCGATCGGATCGGTCCGAATTTAATAATTATGTCTTAAGAGCTTTTTATTCTTAAGAAAATCCTAAAATAATTTTTTTTACTAGAGAAATAAACTAAAGATTAGATTATATACATCTCATTAAGTTGAAATGGAATTGGGTTGAATGGGAGTAATTAAGGAAGTGTTTCTTGAAGTTTAAGCGTCATTTAAGCTTTGATCATGTTCATGAAGATGACCAAATTGCTTAATCTGAAAAAAGATAAACTATTTGCATTTGGGGAGTTATTTTACGACGAAGTTATTCAAATTGATTATTGATCAATGCCACAGTGTGTTGTTGGAAATGCATTTGGAGAATTTTCCATAGAATGCCGTCATATTTCGATGAACCAACCAACACGGTTTTTTATCTCTATTTCAGCATAGAGTCATTTCATGCCACAACGACTGAACTTATTTTCAATCTTTGTGTGTTGGATTTTATCCTCAACCTGCCATATGGTTTGCTTCTTGTTGTTTTTTCATTTGTCATAGTCAGGAGTTTTAATTACTCTGAGCATAAGATACTTGTTTCTGTCCTAATACTTGAAGTATATTCTACCAATCGCCTGTGAGAAAATATAGCATCTTCAGTTTATAATATATTGTAGCTATTGTATTTATACTGGGCTTGATCAATTTGTTTCTAAATACATACCCCCTCCATCGAATATATTTTACATTTATTTTTAGCTGTAAATTTAGATTTGCTTCTTTTTTCTTTCTACTTTAATTCTTAATTATGTAAAATTTCTCTCTTCATCTATTTTAATTTTTAATCACACAAAATTTTTCAAGTAAAGAAACGATATAAATAATTTGGGATATCTCGAAATGACAAAAGAATGCAAAATATGTGGGACGAAGGGAATATGAGGTTATGTGTGGATTATGTTATATCCTCTTTCTTCATTTAATGTAAAATATAAAATTTTAATCTAAATCATTAATCTTTAAATTCAACACTGTAGTCACATATAATCTTATATATGTTTAGACACAAATTTGTTTTTCTCATGCCGTTTATAATTGTATGCATAGTTTTGATATTATGCGTATTCCATTTCGGAAGCAGATCGTCTGCTATTGGAGTGCAATAGCACAAGTGCTATTCACAAGTTCTTTTTTTCTTTTTTACTTGATTTAAAAAATCTGGAAAAAAATTTTAAAATCTCATTAAGGAATATCAATCTTAAAAAAAAATAAAATCTAAAAAAAATAATAAAAATAATCTCATAAAAAAATATACTCATAAAAAAATCAATCAAAACCCAAAAACAATCCCTAAACTACCACACAAACCTGAATCGTTGGATTTTCAATCCAACAATCTGAAACTTCAACTGCACATGTGCAATTTTCCTCCCAAGTACAGAAGATCCCATTCATTCCGTTTTCGAATGAGATCCTCGACTGTCGAGGCCTGGTGCAATAGGGTACAATCATAATCGGGGCCGATGGATTTTTGATGGATTAGGGTTTGTTTTTGTTTTTGGATTGGATTTTTTAGGAGGTTATTTTTATTAAGTATTTTTAGATTTTATTTTTTTAGGGTTGATATTTTCTTAATAAATTTTTAATTTATTTTTTGAATTTTTTAAAATAAAAAATAAAATAAAAATAAACCCAAACAGCACTCTGTGCTGTTGATATCCAACAGCCGACGATCCAACTCCCTCCGTTACATCCACGAATGAATTCTGATTATTTCGTTTTCTCATAGAATGACTACAGGATGTGATCATGAGCAAACCGAACACATTTTTCCCTATATCGTGATAGTGAGCCAATAGATTTGGTCGATTTAAACGTACTTTGGAATTGTGCATAGGGTCCTATTCTCAAGTCACAGCCATGTGTATGTTTCTTTTCTTTTGCAATATTATTCTCAAGTCATGATCAAGACTTCAATTACGGTAACCACAAGATAATTTTGTTTTGTCCTTGCACTTACTATATTCTTTAAATCACCAATGGAGATGTAACAGGTCCAATTTATGGTGAGCATAACCATCCATCATCCTATACGTTTTCATGGATAAAACTGAAAACATTATTTTGATAATGTGATGCAACAAGATGTGGATGCATGTTATCTTCACAAACAATGCCTCGATTTCGTATTGATCCAATAATTCTTATCCACCCCTTTGAATTAAGCACGGTCCATATGATCATACGAACACCTAACACGATACATGACATAAATCGTTCATATCTTTCATCACTTAATCAAGTATATCAATCAAAACACTATTCTATTTGTCTCATGATAAATGTAAGAGAGAATTCTTAATAAATAGAGCTATGAAGTTATAATTACACAAAAATATCATAGTATAATTTCATTCCATCAAGTACTCCATACTCAAACAAAATATCACTTTCTTCAAATATAATTATTATATCTAAAATTCAGTTTCTCAAAAATCATTACTTTTAAATCCAACAACATACGACAAACTGTTTATGCCGGCTGACGATTGGCTGACGACGTGCTGACTACGACGGATTGTTGACAACCGACTGATGGTGTCGACGACGACGGACTGATGACGACGACGGGCTAACGACGTACTGTTGACAACAAACTGGAAGCGACTGACTGAAGACGCCGACAACCGACGAAAGAGGGTTGACGAACTAAAGAAGACGGGAGCAGTTTAAAGGGAGTGAGAACGAGAACATGAATATATATAAATCTTACATCAAATCCTAATAAATCTTAACAAATTGAAAAACCAGTTTCGAAATTGGAAAGCGTTGATTTCTTTTGGGAAAAAAAAATCTTAGTACTTCTGCAAAAAAAAAAAAAAAAAAAAAAAAAAAAAAAAAAAAAAAAAAAAAGAAAAAGAAAAAGAAAAAAAAAGATGATACTTATTGAGAGGTTTCTTTGTAAGTGGTACCTTTAGTTAATATTTTCTGAATTTAACAATGCGAAGTAATTATGCTATTCAACAAATGGTGTGTTGTTTTTACTTCTGAACAGTGTGGTATGATTTTTCTTTTCTTTTGTTTGTTTAATTATTTTGGGTTATAATATGTAATTTCACTATAGAAAGATTAACAATTAGGTACAGGTGAATTCCGTTGTAAATCTATCGCAAAACCTCTTTTGCGACAGATTTGCAATGGAATTGACCTGTAACTAATTGTTTAGTCGCAAACCTAAATTTGTGACGGTTTTGTCGTAATATTGTGACAATTCGATCGCAAAATAGTGATAAAAAACAATATGCGTCGTAAGATTTGATTTTCTGACCTTACGATTGTTTTTTTACCATCGTAAATTTGCTACAGAACTATCGCAATTTTGCGACGGAAGTGTCGCAAAATTACGACGAAATTTTCGCTAATTTACGACGGATCATGATTTGCTGTCACAAACCTTATTTCCCCAAAGGCATTATTTTACGACAGAAAAATATTTTCTATCGCAAATTTTAATTTTTCGAAAAGAAAATACTGAAAAACTGGTTTGTTTCTGTCATATACACGAAGATACAACCCCATTATACATTCTATGGGTTGGCAAACAACAATCCATACAAAAAAAAAGGTCCTCCAACACAAGAATATCATTAAATGAAAATAATATGAAATACAAAAATATATAAATCCTAACAAGAATGTCATAACGGACAAGTAAAACACACTAGTTTGCTCCGTTGCACCGGGTGGTGAGTCCGAATCTCGTGGTCGGACTGAGTCAGTTGCTGCGCTAGGCGTTCCACTATCTGCGTAAGAGCATCCACCCTTGCCGCCATACTCGCGTTGCTCTCCTCCAGGACGGCGACTCGAACGCTCTCAGAAACCGTGTTACTACGAGAGAACAAAGAGTCCTTTGAGTAGTACATGCTGGTAGCCGAGCCAAGGCCATAAACACGGCCTTTCTTGCACCCTGTCGCCCTGAGGTACGCCAGGCTTTGTGCGTCGCTGATCTCATCTTCGGTCAGCTCCGTGCCCAGTTCCCTTTCAGCACGCATCTGGTTTATTAACTCCTTTTCCAATGCGGAACACTGAGCCTGCGCAAAAATCCGAAGCAGTTATAGAGTCATCCTATTTGATTTGACTTAAAAAATAGAAGGATATAAGATAAAGAAAAAAAAAGTAAATTACCGTCGTCTTCTTGGATTTCTCATCGCACCAAACCACCTCTCCTGGCTGCGCGCTCTTCTTCGTATGTGTTTTTTCAAACGCCTCGTATCTGTTTGGTTTTCTCTTCAACTTCTTCTCCTGCCAATAAGACGTCAAACAAATCACTAGGGAAAAAAAAAATACTCGCAGGTAAGGTTTTTAAATGAACTAAAATATATTTACCATCTTCTTGGCTACATGAATCGTCGATACAGATCCCTGCCTGTGCTTCGCCTTCCCTTTGCTCCTGTTCACCTGACCACGCTCCGAACGGATCTTGAACTTGGGATCCTTCCAGAGGACTTTCAGCTGACCCTCCGTCTCGTCATCGATCTACGGCATCTTACCACCACTCATGATCACCCTCCTCTGTCGCTTTATGTGATCCCGGATGTGGTCGATCATCTTTTCCTTTCACGCCTCCCGCACCATAGTGGTGATATCATGCCTCCAACGATAAAGATCCTGCATTGTCAATAATAAAATGTTTTATTAAGAAATCAAAAAAATGAATAAAATTATTGAAAGTTTGTCATTATTTAATCTTACCCCTAAAATATGCCCACATCTTGTCCTGACCCATGTTGGAATATCCCTTCAACACATCCGTGGACCGCAGTAGCAACTCTCAACGATTCTGTGACATGAGACGCCACAGAGTGATCAGTAAACCTGAAAAAAAAAATCATTAGTATAGGATATGACCAAAAATGATATACATGAATTAAAAAAAAGGATACAAAATAGAAAAATAATAATAGAAAAGACATACCGTAAACCATCGGGGTCTAAAGTCAGTCCGAGACGGCCGCCACCATCATATCTATCATCATACTCATATCGGATGGATGAATGAGATGATGATCTATGTAGTGACGGGGCTGGTGGAGAAGGCACCGGTGAGGGTGAAGGGACTAGTGATGGAGTTGAGGGAGGGGCCGAGGGTGAGGGAGAAGGCACAGACGGCTCACGAAGTGAGATGGTGGTGCGAGGAACTCGTCTGTAACTAATGGGAGAGCTCGGGAATGGCTCTTCATCCATGCAAACGTCCTCCATCTCATCCTCCTCTCCGATCTGGTGGAAGTCGCCCCTACCTCTCCTAGGCGCTGTTTGTATGTAGCATCGATCATCGGTCTCTTACCTAATTTTTTTTTAAAATTTTTAGAAACATGTTATCATTTAGAAACAAAATCCCAAGTAACTCAAATTTGTAGCTTATATACCTGTGACTCTATCAAATGGCTCTGAACTCCCCCTACCCCTCTGTGGAGTTCGTCGTAACATCTATAAATAGGGGAAAAAAATTTATGTTAGGATAAAACTAGATAAAACTATATATTTGAAGAAGCATATGTAAGGATAGATATATGTAGATGTAACTAGATAGAACTAAATTTTTTTTGTATGTACAATATAAAACTAGCTAGGTAGATCTAAATATAAGGGACCGTAGATGTTTAACTCTAATTATCTTCATGATCATGATCATGATCATCATCATCATCATCAGCATCAACATCCTCATCTTCCTCTTCATCTTCTTCCCAATCTTCCTCGCTCTTTTCCTCCCCATCTTCATCGTCCTCTACCTCATTCTCCTCAATGTCCTCATCTTGCAAGTTATCTTCTTCCACTTCGTCCATTTCGGCCATGTCATTGTCATAAGGAGTTAGAGAAATATTGTATGTGACATGTCTTCTTGAAAAGCGTCCTCATCATTCGGAGCATTGATGTAACATTGCGGATACGAGTTTACTTGTACAACTGGCCGTGTACCAAGAGCATAGATCAAGTCATCAATTTCATTATTTAAGGCCAACATTGAAAACATTTTTTAAGATCAAGTCATCCCTCCCCATCTTCATCGTCCTCTACCAAGGCAACTCTCTATCCAAGTGCTTCCATGCTTCACTATCAGAAGGATACGACATCGCGTCCTAAAAGCTGTGATTACTAGCGTGCCAAGCCATCGCATCTGCGGTGCTCTTGTTTGCATATAATCGCTGCAATCTCGGAATAATAGGTAAATATCTCAACACCTTATGCGCCACACGTTTCTTACTTTGAAGATTGACTTTGTATCTCTGTGCCCCACAGATGGAACGCATCTCCAATTGCTCAGCATCCTTCCAGAATAACATGCAACCATGGGGACAAATGTCTATCTTATATACAAAAAGCCGAATGTCCCTCATCAACCGGTTAGTTGAGTACAACGTCTCCGTCATCACATTGTCTTCCGGACATATATCTTTCAATAAGGCCGCAATGGCATCCGTTGCCCTATGAGATATGTTATATTCACACTTGATGTTTAGCAACCTAGAAGCAGCCTCCAACTGAGTCACTTTGCAACCAGCATACAATGGCTCGCTAGCAGCGTTTAACATGTCAAAAAAAGTCTTGGAACCAGATGGTGGACTGTCATCACAAGTATTCGTGGTCTCATGATCCACAACTCCTGAATATCCAGGTCCAAATCCATCCATGAAAAAATCCTTGTAAGGATTTATGTTCATTGAGCTTTCCCCTTGCTCAACCTCACCATGTTGCGTCCATATCCAATAGTTGGACACAAAACCACGCGGATACAAGTGGATGGTTGCATCATCCGTCGTTTGATAGTGCACATTGTGACACTTCACACAAGGACGCCTCAAGTGTCCCGGATATTTAAAAATTTGTTTCTCAAGAGCTAACTTCACAAACTTCTTGACATTTCTGGCAAATACTTCGCTCAAATACCCTTCAACTAGTCATTCATACATCCAAGATCTATCATAATATCATGACATATCCGATTTCATTTTTTTGGACAAATCAAACATGATGGAATACGTTAATCAGGCGTTACAAACACTCTAACTATCTACACATATTTTGATGTAAATTATATTTTTTACTTTGATATTTTATTGAGTTAAAAATAATTCTACGCAAAGACATTAATGATAGGCACATTTTTCATAATCCACCACCATAATCCACCATATCCGTTCATAAACCAAGATACACCCATTTCCTAGGTCACAATCCAAACCATAATCATCATCACACCCAAATCATAACCACAATCCAAACAATTATTATTCAACAATCCAAACCATAACCATCATCACACCTATTTCCACCATCACAATCCACCCTAAAACAATAATCATAATCAACCCCAACAAATCAAACCAATCTCAAATTAAAACTAAAAGTAAAGATAAATCAAAGTTAAAATTGAAGAAATTATACTTTCCATAGCTTTTTAGGTTTTGAGACCAATTTGAAATCAATGGTGGCTGTTAAGCGGTGGCGACTGGGGCTGTTGGTGGGCTGCTGGCGACGATCGATTGGACGGCGGGCTGTTGATGGCTACTGGTGGCGGACGACTGGTGGCTCTTGGAGGTGGCGACTGGGGTGGGCGGGGGAAGAGTGGAGGAGAGAAATGTGAGGGAGAGAGAGGGAGTGGTGGTGGCTGTTGGGCGGTGACGGCTGGGGTTGTTGGTGGGCTGTTGGCAACGGCCGGTTGGGCGACGGGGCGACTGGGAGGGAGAGGGATGCGAGGGAGGGAGAGGGAATGGTGGTGGCTGGAAGGAGGGAGAGACGAAGGGAGGTGGCCGGCGGCAACAAACGGAGGGAAGCGGTGACGGAGGACAATGGTGGCGGCGAACAACGGAGGTCTAAATCCTCGATCTTTGCGACAGAAATCAAATACTGTCGTAAATTTACGATCGTTTCGTCGCAAATTTGCGACAATATTCGATGTTTTGTTGTAAATTTTAAATTACCGACAACATAAATTTCTGTCTCAAAATTTACGACTGTTCGCTCGCAAACATGTCTTTTTTTTGGTAGTGTTTAGACCATTTTTGACCTTTCAAGATAAGTTCTAGAAAAACATTATTTGACATTGATCTTTCACAACACATCATTTTATGAATTATGTGACAATTATTGCACTTCATATCGGATCGAGAAGTACTACTTAACATTATATTTGTCTTCTAGCACCATCTTGTGTGTTTTCCTTGAGTTGATCCTTTCTTAATAGTAATAGCAACTGTTACAAGCACTAATTCCTTGATAAAAGTCTAAGCAACATGGTCATAAGAAGACAAGGACTTGAGATAATCTTGAACTAGGGATATTATTGGCCCAACAAAACCTAATTAAAATAGACACTAGGTTAGAAAAAAATTAGACAAGGACATAACGTTCATAGTCACACCACCTAAGGATAAATTAGTCATTTGAAAAGCAAGTGTGGAAAAAATGAATTGATAGGAAGGGAAGTTTTTTGGTGAAGGGTTCTCTCAATTGGGTACCAAAAAAATCCATCAAGTCAATGAATACAAATAGCATTGCCTTATCAATTCCTATCCTATTGCCTACATGAAAAGAAGGACTCATTGATAGAAGTTTATGTTATGAGTAGTCGACACACACGTAGGTTCTTGTTTCATAGACCAAGCTACATTGCCATGTTTTAGTGGCCACTACGGCGTTGAACACGACTATCATGGACCATGTCATGAATTATTCCACTTGTCAATTGAAATTTCATCAATCCATTCATCGAAAATCAAAGGGAACATAAAAATATTTTGCATTCGTAGTGTATCGAGAAGCCAATCTTACATATATCTTCAATCTTGCTTAAGTAGACGTACAAAAAATATTGATCATTAAATTAAACACGTCTTGTTTAATCGGCTACTAACACAGCTCGTTCTTCATCTTAGATGTCAAAATATGATTGATAATCAACTTTAGTCTCAACTATCTCAGATACCATCTTAATCAATTCGCTCGACCAAAACTTCTGAGATTGAACCTTACAATGCCATTGTATCATAAGTAACGATTCAATAACTTGATGAAACGTGACAAAGAAAAAGAGCAAACCTACATCTACCGAAATTAAAGAAAAGAGTAAAGAAAGGAAGACTCAAAATTGGTGAAAGGCACGAACAAAAGAAAAGCGAGTGCTGTCCACACACAAAACAAAGCGATGAAGTGCAATTTGACATACACATATATCATGTCCCCAAGGCATATATTTCTTTGTCTCCTTGGTTTTTCTCCTAGATTGACCCACCGAATGGGCCGGCTATTCAAGCAATCCACCAAATACCAATCCAACTATGTACATAGAAAGCTTAAAAAATATGACCAAAAACTTATAATAATGGTACTTGAAAGTATCCCTTCACGGCAATGCAAGCATCCCCCCCCTCTCGCATGTTATATTGATTCTTGTGCAGCTTTGTTTTCATTGAATTCTTCCAAGATGTAAACAGATAACTTTTCTTAATGTGCATTGTTGAAAGAGATTTGTGTCTAATTTCTTCGTTTGACAAACATAGGAGGATCAATAATATTCGTGTTGTATGTTAGTTGGAGTGCTATAGTATTCGACGCAATGATCGAAATTCTAAGTTAGACAACCGTTAGCAACATCCAGTTACATGAAGATTGCTCTTGCGAAGTTAACTTGCAATGTGTATATGGCATTCCCGGTTCAAGTCATAACATGTTTATTTTTTAATTATTATTGTAACAGTATAAGATAATTAGCAAATAAGGAGATTTAGGGATATCATTGAGATATAAATCTTTTACATAAGATATCTTTATTTGCATATGTAAGATATTGTCCTAAATATCTTTTTCGGGAAATTTCCTGAAAGATAAGACTATCAATCTTCTACCATTTAAAAAACCTATAAATAATTGGGGTCTAAGACATAGATCCCCTACATTCACAATCACATATTCAATACAAGATTATTGTTTTCTTTTGATCTTGATCAGATCATCATCAGACAATCCCGTCATCATTAATCATCTACATCTTAAATTCACAATCATACGAACTTTTTACTATTTTGGGTGCAAACAGTTTGACGTATCAGGTAGGGAATTCTGACTCGATGACATGAAAGATACGAAGTCAAGCCAACAACAATCGTAGGGAACACGATTCCAAAAGTCCGGAACACAAAGGACCTTCCATGTCGGGAAGTCGCAGCACCACTGATAGCACCCACGAGTTCGTAGCCAGATCGAAAATGTCGAATAAGAACAAGTTCCTTCCGGAACTTATCCTTGTTAGAAAACTTCAAGAAGGAGATGCAGAAGCCGACGGAAGAAACAATCAAGGTTAGTTTGGGACAACTTTTCGAGAATAACCCATAAGACCTACGACATAAACTTAGGTGAGGGCCAAGTTCGACCTCCGGAGATATTCCAAAAGTCGTACGACGTGTTCGGTAAGTCGGACCGCACTAGACGGAGAAGATGAAGCCCTAGTTTGGCAGATCAAAGGTCAATCTTAAAGACTGATCAAGATGTGGTCAAGATAACAGAATATTTATGTATTGCTTCAAGATTTTCTGTCAAATACCTCCTTGATACGTGGCGTTACCGTCGCTCCAAAGTTTATTCCAAGTAAGACGACAAGATTACAAGGGGTTTAAGTATTAGAAACATAGGAAACTAATAAGAAATATCCAACTTACATTGTCTTAAATTACATGAAAATCAAAAGTCTAGAAATATATATGTGAAATGTTACAGCAAGCCGAATTTAATTAACATCGCTCTATGAAACGACCCATCCCATGACCCTTTATTACATAAAACAAACACGTAACCGTGAGCTCGAATGTCCAGTAACACAGGATACATGTCCATTTCAGGGGGTGCGGCATGTTTATTATATCATGCGTTTTTCATGCACAAAAAAATGCAATGCAAACAATACCGAGAAATCATATGCCAAACAGGAATATATAAATACTTATATATACGTACAGAATAATAATTCAAA
This sequence comes from Drosera spatulata, assembly GCA_035668315.1. Lineage (NCBI taxonomy): Eukaryota > Viridiplantae > Streptophyta > Magnoliopsida > Caryophyllales > Droseraceae > Drosera > Drosera spatulata. The sequence continues at coordinate 33,704 of JAOVYX010020519.1, read as the reverse complement.
TTGTTCAGGTTAAATCTTGATTCATAACCTATAACCTTTATTAAAAGTCTTAAGGCTCTTCATGCATTACATGTCATGTCGTGTTAATTTTCATTACTTTTATAAGTTTTAAGGCTTTATTAAATCTTGATTCATAACCCATAACCTTTATTAAAAGTTTTAAGGCTCTTCATGCATTACATGTCATGTCATGTTAATTTTCATGACTTTTATAAGTTGATGACATGGGAGGAGTTACCACAAGAATTTAATATAATTATCTAATATGGCCATACTTGGAACAATTAAACAGGCTTTATGGTCTTTGCAGTCAACCCAGAACGATTAATTTTAACCAAACACGGTCATCACTTGATGCCGCTGTGTGCACACGAAAGGGTTAATTAGACCCTCCTTAGTTAGTCATGTAACCGTAACTCTCACAGTCATTAATAATTACAGGAATTGCTTCGTGATACGGATTCAAGATTCTCAGGCATGTAACATGAAATTAATCACATTAATTTCATGTATAGTAGGTGACTACCATAACATTCATAAATATAGATTTTCAAATATATAACATGAAATTAATTATATTAATTTCATGTATAACAGATGACTACCATGCCGTAAAAAAAAGAAGAAGCAATTTAATTATATTCAAGAGTATCCGACAATAATTCCTCATAAATCATGCGGGTAAGATATTTTTATAACGTTCTCAAAAATTTTCAGGATGGATAGTACGTTACAAAAATAATATGGAATCACATACATGGTATCACACATCAAGAACAAACAGTACTCAAGAGTCATTATCATAACCTATAATATTCTACAGGTTGCATCGTTACCTTTTTTAAGGGGATTTTTATTCTTTTATTTAGAATGTAAGTATATAATCAAACAGTCACACAAATAAGAAATCAGAAAATTCTTCAAATAATCCCAAAGCTTAGTCCTACTCCTACGTAACGTTCGTAACTATAATAAAAGTTAATAACATAAATACACTATCATTAATTCCTAAATAGCATACACATGTGTGAACATTTGCATATTGTATAAAATAATTGTAACATATAATATTCCATTTTAAATTAAAAAGGAGTTAATCCCCTTTCCCATTTTGCTGGGCATGAACAGGGGCTAAGCACGGGCAGCTTCAGGCGGGGCGGGGTGGAGCAACGCCGACGAAGGCCGCGAACCGGCTGCCAGGGGTCGGGGCTTGCTCTAGCGAGGCTGGGCAAGGTCGGGGAGGAGCGGGCATGAGTCGAGAAGGAGCGGGGAAGGTAGTCCAGGCATCGCGGTCGAGGACAAGGGGCGGCGAGGCTGTATCCAGCCGCGGCGCGACCGCACAAGTGTGGGCGGGGTCGGGGTGGCCGAATCCGGTCGGGAAAGGGGTAGGCAGTGTCGGGGAAGCCAGGCGAGGTCTGGGACGAGCGTTCCATGGATTCTGTCACACGAGACGAAAGCGAAGACTAAGATGAAGCACTTTCCTTTTTCTCTGTCTCTTCTCTTAATTGGGATGCTGAGGTTAATGTGAAACTAACATGGCTTTGAAACTAATTAATAGGTAGGTCGTTCAGATATTTACGGAAATAGTTATTGGGTTGTTGGGGATTTAAATATTTTCAAGCCAATCAAATCGTCTCAAAGATATCCCCAAAATCCTCGTATGTAGATTTAACCCTACGATATCTTGTGAAATAAATAACAATCAATAATGCAAGACAATTAGACATATTTATAATTATCTTGAATTTCAAGGATATTACAATTTAATAGACAAAAAGACAGATAACTCGGAAAGAGAGAAGAACGAAAGGGATAAAGCCTCATCTTTCTCTGAAAGGATACTTCAAAGCATAGTACCAGATCGGTTCAAGATGCCTCAACCGAAGACTTATGATGGAACCACAGATCCGAGTTCACATATCCAGAACTATGGATATCCATGGAGTCAATGAGACTATCATGTACAAAGCCTTTCCAACATCAAAGATGCAGCTTATGCTTGGTTTGGCTCACTTCCACCAGCTTGCATAGATTCATTCTAGGAGTTTTGTTGTGTAACGTCCCGATTTTTCTGTATTTTACTAAAGGAATCCACGTGGTATTTGCACCGTTGGATGCATCCTCGCCTATTGGTACACTCCATCGTTATACTCATTACCTGAAAAGGGAGAAAACAAAGAAAACAACAAAAATTACCATGAGTTATGGAAGCTTAATAACGTGTCGATCCCCTTCCCAGGGGATATACGAGAGATGTAAAAGAGAAAAGTTTGATCACTTACATCATTTATTCCTACACTCTGGAAATAGCACACCAAGCAAACTGAACAATATTTAATATAAACACACAAATAAGCCTACAATCATCAATCCAGAGAACCCAACCATTCCAACCATTTCCTTTTCCCCCAACCATCAACTAGATATCCATCCCCACATATCTCATTTGAAAAATGTCCCAATAATGTTTTGGGAACATACTAAAATCAGAGTGTACGCACATTGTGACATAGGTCGAACTCTTTACTTTTCATATTCTTTGCATGGGTCATCCAGTAGGTAGGCTAAGCCCTAACTGAAACCCTGAGTCTGATGCAGTAAGTATCCCACCAAACCAAAATAACCTCATCGGATAGCTGCATGCATACAAGGTGAATACTCACAGGTACTCCCCCTAATTAGTCTTTTTCACAACTTAGCATGCCTAGTCATAGTGTAACTTCCCCATCCAAGTCTCACAATCACCAGATCAGTAGTCAGATAGGCAATCACATATTTATAAAATATAACTCAATGTATACATTTTCACCATAACATAGTACGTATGGTCCATAGCACACAACATATAACAATACTCCACAACTCTAATTACTTAGCACACAACACACAGCACTTGTAGTCACTATTTTATGTCAGTCATATTTATTGACTATATCTAAAGATTCCAATGCATATTATTATTCTCATGATTTAATAATACATATCGCCACACACAATAAATCTAAATGTTACCTTCTTAACATCGCTTTCCACACACGCGCTTGTCTTTTTGTTTTTTTTTTTTTTTTAAGAGTCAATGAGCAGCGTCTCCATCTCCTATTACATAATAGGATACGAGTATTAAAACACATCCTTGTGAATGATTATTTAAGTTATAAAATTAAGGATATTTGCTCGTACTTCTTGGAAAAAAAATCGTCATAATAGTATTCTATGGTGGTGCCAAACTTTGAGAAAAGTCTTTGATACTTATTTTGATAGTACATGATGATGATTTTATGTATTTTGAAAGAACTATTCGTAAATATTTGGAGTTGTTTCGGGGTTAAAACGGATCATTCTCGGATTCTGCCTAGCTTGATCTTTTGGCATGTTTAAATCTATAACTTCTAATATATAGCTCCAAACATTATTTCGTAAAATTTCACCTAAACTAGAATCCATTACCTTTTTATAGAGTCAGATTTTCTATCATAAAACGTTACCAATAATAGCAATTAATGTTCAATTTTATATGTTCTGTTAGATCATATAGTTTGATCTTACTTTATTAATCAGCTCATAACTCTTTATAGATCACTCCAAATAAAGATTTGTAAACTGTTCTGGAAACTACATTTCAAGAACTCGTCATCTAAGTCATACTGTGTAATTCTAAACCAAGTCACAAAGTTATTCCTTTAATCAGCTTTTTACAGATTGACATATCCACATGTTTTGATTTATATTTTATGATTCGTAACTCTAAACCATGATCTATCAATTTTATTAGAAACTATATATATGACGTTTCCAAATAAATTAAAAGTTGAATTTATCTCAGAGGCTTTGATATCCCATGAAATTTTTAGTTTTTGGGAAGCTCAATCTCACTTATCACGCGGATGAATACCTTGTGAAGTGTTGTCTGTTGATACCAAATCCTCGTCACCTTGCTCCTCTCTTTGTTGTTGTATCTCCTTTACCTTGTTTGTCTTCTTGATTCCAAAGGATGGTGAGAAGAAGCCGTGGAGGAGATGAAGATGAGAGGAGATGGAGGGGATGAAGTGCTATGGTGAAAGTAGTGAAATGGTTAGGTGAAGTGGGTTAGGCAAAGTGGAGGAGTGGGTTAGGCATAGTGGAAGATTGGCGGGAGAGTGCAGAGTTGGATAAAATGGAGGGAAAAGAGTAATTGGTGGGGATATGAAAATAAATCCCAATGTATTTATATGACAGGGTTTAATTTACTCATAATTAGTATACATTTATCATACTTTCGGCAAACGAATTTTATATCTCTATTATATAACTTACGACGGTCAATAGTATACTCTTAAATTTTTTTTGGGTCTTTACATGTCGATTGTTTGTCAAGCACTTAATCAGCAACCGAGGCTTGGAAGTCACCTTGAATCATCTATGATAACCCTTCCAAAGACCAGGTGAAAAACTTTCTGATTATGTCAAAAGATTCAGTCTTTTCGCAGCAAAAGTCAAAAAAGTAAGTGAAGAGCAGAATGCTGAAGCACTCATCATCGGGTTAGTAAGTTTTGACTTATTCTATCAACCGAACTTGAAGTCTCCCTGGAGTTATTATGACCTTATGAAGGAGTTGAACAAACACGAAGGAGTAGAAGCAGCTTTGGCTGCACTAGAATGAGCCAAAGAAGTAAAAAGCCGACTTGGACCTCGTATTGATCCGGATGAACAAAAAAGATCTCGATAACTCGGAAGGCGTGAGGAGAGGGAAAGCCGGAATAGAGAAAGAGAGGGGAGGAAAGCAGGTACAATGTTTGCTACTTACCCACCCCTCAATGCTCCGAGAAGGGAAGTGTTGCAAGTGGCTTAGGACGAAAACTTTCTCGTTAAACCACTAGAGAAGTAGAAGCTTCTCTCAGGAAAGAAAGACAGGACCCATTATTGTGAATATCATCGAGACCACGGTCCTGATATGGAAGAATGTTGACATTCAAAAGCTACAATTGAAGACTTGATGAGAAAAGGCTAGCTGAAAAAAAATCATAAAAAACCAAAGTCGGGAAGGAAGAGAACGAGGTTGGTCACCAACCAGAGAGAAAAATCGCCCACCGACTAAGGAAAGAATTCATTCTCCCTAAAGGGAGGAAAATGAACAAAGACCAGTACAAAGACCGAGGATCAATATCATTGTCCGGGTACCTCCGTTGATGGAAAACCTTTCACACTTAGAAGGAAAAGTCAAACGTATAAGATCGGTTGTCCCCGAGCCCAAGAGAACTCGGTATGAAACTGAGGTGCGTTTTGGGCCTCAAGATGAAGAAGGTAGTGCCTTTCTACATGCTGACTCATTGATCGTAACTCTCTACATTAGATACTTTGATGTAGAAAAGATATTGATCAACACAGGATTATCTGTCGACATCATTTACTTCAACACAATCAAGAGAATGTACCGAGAAGGACCTGCACCCATGTAAAGTACCCCTAGTCGGCTTAACAGGAAGTTTCATACTCCCTAAAGGGCATATCCCTCTCCTCTTGACAGTCGGGGATGAGTATACGAAGAAGATAAGAACTCGGATGTCCAACTTCACCCTCGTAGTTCTCCCTTCATCATACAACGGAATCCTAGGCGGGACCTTCAATCAAATTTGAACGCAATCGCTCCAGGATATATGATGATCAAATTCCCAACTCCTTTTTGGGAAGGGGAAGTCAAAGGGGATCAAAAAGAATCTCGTCAATGCTATTTGGCGACTTGGAAGCAGAATAAACTCGGACGTATCCCCAGGAAGACCATGCAATTATAACTCGATCCGAGAGAGGAAAAAAAAAGGTCTGGAGCAGGTAGAAGAATTAGTAGACATACCTCTGCAACCTGAAGACAATCCAAAGTGTGTTAAGATCGGAGCATTACTTTAGGAGCCAACTCGGTCTAAGTTGATTTCCTTCTTAAGAAAAAACTCGGATGTCTTTGCATGACAAAGTTCTGACATGCCCGGCATAGATCCTGAGATAATAGAACACCGACTCTTTATTGATCTTGACATGACACCTGTCAAGCAAAAGAAGAGACACTTTACTCCAGAATGGAACAAAGCCATAGCTGAAGAAATAGAGAAGCTCATTAGAGCCAATTTCATCCAAGAGATAGATTATCATGATTGGGTAGCTAATGTAAAAATGATAAAGAAAGCTAATGGAAAGAAAGTGGAGGATGTGTGTCGATTTCACCGACCTCAACAAGGTCTTCCTTAAGGACTATTATCCTCTACCTCGGATTGACCAACTGGTTGATTCAACTTCAGGGCATCATCTATTGTCCTTCATGGACGTTTCTCAGGGTACAACCAGATTTTCATGGCGAGAGGGATCAAGAAAAGACTTCCTTCGTAACCGAACAAGGTACCTATTACTATATTATGATGCCTTTTCGTTTGGAGAATGCTGCGACAACCTACCCAAGATTAGTAAATAAAATAATTGAACCTTTGTTCAAAACAAAGATAGACGTTTATGCTGATGACATGTTAACCAAGTCAGTCCGAGCTCAAGATCATCCAGCCGACTTGGAGGAGACCTTTAGTCTATTAAGAAAGTATAACTTGAAGTTTAATCCCACTAAGTGCGCATTAGGAGTAACTTTAGGAAAATTGCTTGGAAATATGATCATAAGTCGGGGGATAAATGCCAATCCGGCTAAGGTTGAAATATTGAAGATAGGACCTCCTAGGACTAAGAAATAAGTTCAAAAGTTAGCAGGATGCTTAGCAACACTCGAGAGATTCATCTCTAACGGTGTAGAGAAGATTTTATCTTTCTTCAAAGCTTTGAGAGGGACAAACTTTACACTTGAATGGATCCCAAAATGTCAGGAATCCTTTGACCAGTTGAAGGCATACCTCAGAGAAATCCCTTTATTGACGAAGCCACTAGAAGAAGTGGTCTCGGTTGTCCTTATCCGAGTTGAAGATAACATTCAGAAGCCGGTCTACTTTGTTAGTAAAGTATTGTATAGAGCTGAGACGAAGTATCCACGAATCAAAACAGTGGCCCTAGCCTTAATCGTTGCAGACCTTACTTCCAAGCACACCTAGTATACTACGTAGTGACTGACCAACCACTACCGTAAGTGTTACACAAACCTATGAGTTCAGGATAACCTATGAGGCTAGGTCGAATATAAAAGCCCAGGCTTTGGCCGACTTCCAGGGTGAATATATCCCGAAACACCACTATCCGAGGACGACTCACATATAAAGTTAGAAGAAGCTACTTGGAGAGTATACACTGATGGTTCCTCTTCTATCCAAGGTGCAGGGGAAGGAGTTTTACTTCGGTCCTCAGATGGTTGGGAACTTTCTTGTTCGGTCCAACTCCAATTTAAAGCCACAAACAATATGGCCGAGTACGAAGCGCTGATCACAGCATTCAGCATGACAAAGAATCTAGGAATAACTCGATTACATGTTTGTTCGGACTCCTAACTTGTTATAGGACAAATATCAGGAGGGTGTGAAGTCGGAGAAAAGCTCTTTGGATATAAGGATGCTGCAAAGATATTATCAAGGGATTCGTCGAATTCCAAATTCGAAAAATTCCTCTGGCGAAGAATGAGGCAACAGATACATTTAGCAGAAATCCAGGGATCGCAAATGTTTGGTTTGATCGACTATATATACCGAGGTAATTTCAGCTCCAAGAAAGAAGTGTAATAAGTCGGTTAACCTGGTTGATTCTGAACCATCGTGCATGGATGACATGGTTCACTATCTTAGAAACGAGACCCTCCCATAAGATTATAAATCAGCTAAGAAAGTAAAAAGAAAAGCACCACACATCCTACTGGTTAATGATCAGCTATACAAAAGGTCCTACTCTTGACCCTATCTTAAATGACTTGGTCCGACTAGAGCTTAATCTGCCCTCGAGGAAGTGCATGAAGGTGTATGTGGAAATCATAGTGAGGCATAAACCCTAAGCCTAAAATGCATAAGACAAGGATACTTTTGGACGAGCATGAAGAAAGATGACCAATAGTATGTAAAGAGATGCGATATATGTCAAAGAACAGCCAACTTGCCTCACTTGTTGACTTTAAACCTCACCTGGGTGTTTACACAATAGGGGATCGATATCCTTGGTCCATTCCCGATAGTTCCAATTCAAAAGAAGTTTGTTATAGTTGCAATTGAGTACTTCACCAAATGGGGCGAATCAGAAGTAGTTGAAAAGATCACGGATAAGGTAGTGAAAGATTTTGTGTGGAGGTCAATTATTTGCCGATTCCGAATACCATATACAGTTATCTCAGACAATGGCCTCTAGTTCATCAGTTTGGCCTTTATCGAGTTCTGTAAGAAGCTCAAGATCGAACAAAGGTTCACGTGAGTAAAACATCCCCAGACTAATGGTTAGACCGAAGACATCACTAAAGAGATTAAAAATGCCTTGGTTAGAAGACTCAATGATGCTAAGGGATTATGGACAGAAGAACTTCCTATGGTCTTATGGGCCTATTGGACTACACCAAAAAGGTCTATGGGGGAAAGTCCATTCTGCGTAGCTTTTGGTGTTGAAGCAATGGTCCTAGTTGAAGTCCTAGAGCCCTCAGCCCGAGTTCAAAATTATTCTCTAGAACAAAACCAAGCTCGGATACGAGAGGAGTTAGATCTTCTTGAAGAACATAGAGAAATAGATTCAATCCGATAAAAAGCTTTCAATAAAAGAGCAGCTGGGTTCTTTAACACCAAAGTGAAGCCCAGAAGTTTTCAAGTAGGAGACTTGGTCCTCAGGAAGGCCGAGTTTGAGGTATGAAAGATTGGGGGTAAGCTGGCTAACAAATGGGAAGACCTCTTCAGAATTTCTTCAGTCCTCAACCAAGGGGCATACAAGCTAACTCGGCCAAATGGACGGGAGCTTGAAAGAACTTTCAATGCAGATGACTTAGAATTTTATTACCCTTAGAAGTTATTATTAGTACCTTTTCATTCTTCATTTAAAGAATTTCTGTGTCTTAATAAAATTTTTGCTGTATTCAGGTTGAAGATTTCCAGCACTTGGGTCCAAGTTGAAGAATATGCAACGAGGTCAGGGGATCTGAGTTGAAAAAGAAAAAAGATCTTCAACTCGGAAAAAGAACTCAGACCAAGTTATAATGTCTAGATATTTGAGTAGAAACAAATTCTTCAACTCGGATAACCTAGACTAGTTCATCCCATAAGAGATGGTCGAATTCCCGTTTGAAAATTCGGGTTGAAACAAGATCTTCAACTTGGAGAAGACACCAAGCAAGGATCCAAACATGGACCTGAAAGGCGAGGCTTGAAAATTCGGATCAAAACAAGATCTTTGATCCTCAGAAGACACCAAGTCGATCACGTCAAATAGTAGGTGGTAAAAAAAAAAGACTTAGAAATTCAAGTTGAAACAAGATGGAAGAGCATAGACTTAAGAAATTCTAGTTAAAACAAGATTTTTGATTTGGAGAAGAAACTTAAGTCAACTATCCTCAAAAAAATGAAAAGAAAAAAACTTAAAAGGCTTTTGAGTTAAAGTTAACTTAAAAGAAAAACCTAATTCAATCTTTCCCATGAAGATTAGAATGAAAGGAGCCTAAACTTTCAACAAGAAGGTTGATCCAAATCGAAGCTGAAGTTTTAAAATTTGACATAAGGACCTTGGATAAAGAATTCAAGTTACGAGTTTGAACTCACATGTAATTTTTAGTTAATATTGCAAGAAGTATGATTAAGGATAAAGTGCAACGAATGAAGCAAAAATAGAAATAAATTAAAGGACCTAAACTCGGTCTATATAGTTATAACTAAAGAAGTCCACAACAGACCAGATTGGCCATAAACTTACAACAAGAAGAAAAGAAGAAAGTTCCAGCATCAACATTAAGCTTCAACGGCATCAACCTTAGTGACTTCAGCAACTTCAGGCTCCTTTGCCATCCCGAAATTCCCAGTGATGAGCACAAATATACGTACAGTTTTCTAAGATAATTTTCTTTGTTTAGTATGTTTTAAGTCGTGTTCTTTTGTGTTTTAGTTTAGTTTTGTGTTTTGAACGTTGGTATTGCTCTTTGTATGGTTTTTATGCAGATATGGCCGTGTGAAATGAGGTTTTGACATTCCATGAAAATAAAGTTATGCATTTTGAAGTGTTTATGGAGATTTTGAAGACTTTCACTACAAAAAAGTAAATGGTTGATTCACTACAAAAAAATACTGATTTGCGATCGTTTTTAAATTTCGATCGTTAATAGAATTTAGCGACCGATTCAGTCGCTAAATGCGTGCTATAAGAAATCAGATCTCGTTTTCGTCCCCTAATTCCTTCTCCTTCGATTCACTCACTCAAATCGCCATCGCAACTGCCACCTGCCAACCCGAGACCACCACCGCCAATGGCACCGCCCCAGCTACCGCCATCACCACCGCAGCCGCAACCGCCACCGCGATTCACCGCCACCGCCATTCACCGCCATCGCAATTTCATCGCCCCAAACACCACCGCCTCCACGAGCCACCGCCGCCACCACTGTCTGCACCGCATCCGCGTGCCGCCACCATTGTCCGCCACCGTCGATCCGACACCAAATAGGGCCGCCACCGTCGGAAGGTTTCGTGAATTTTGGTTTAATTATATATTTAATTTACTTTAATTATAGGTTTAATTATATGTTTGGTTGATCAATTTTGGGTTGATTATGGCTGATTTGGATGAATTTGGGTTACGAGGTGGTAGTGATGGATGAGTTGGTCGATTGAGTTGGATGATGACATTCGATGAGTTGTGAAAAATGTGTCGTGATAGATGAGATGTGAAGGATGTGTATTGATGGATGAGTTGTGATTTTTGGATTGTTATTATTGAGTTTTATTTGTAAATGATTGAATTGGTTGTTTTTAGGTTTAGGATTTGTTGAATTGGTTGTGATTTTTGTTGAATTGCTTGCGTGATTATACGATGATGGAGTTGGATGACGATTGTTTATGGTTGTTTTGGACACTTGGTTGATTTGAGGCTTTTGGACGATGGTTGATAAACTAAGGATTAGGTCTATGTTTGATTTGGATTTGATTTAACTTTTCCTAAACTGCCTAAGTAGCTAAAAAATGCGATGGTTGATTTGATTTGGATTGGATTAGGGCTATGTTTGATTTGATTTGAATTTGATTAGAGCTATGTTTGATTTGGATTTGATTAGAACGATGTTTGATTGATTCATGAAAGCTAAAACAGTCTATGTAGTTCATGTCAAAGAGTTTTTTCAATTTTTTTAATTTTTAATGACAATAAAGAAAGCTAAAATTCCTAAGTAGCTAAAATTCCTAAGTATGGGTAGTGGTTTATTAATTAATAAAAATAATAATGCATCACGAATTTTCATGACAGTGATGGATTTGGATTATCATGGATGAATGATAGATCTTTGATATATGAACGGCTAGTCGACGGGTTTTTTTTAGTGAGAAGTATGCTATGAATGTTGACAAATTCATACACTTTTCTATTCACTATCAACCTTTCAAGTATTCTGGATACTTGAAGTCTCTATGTATTAAGTATTGGAAAAGAGACTATTAGTTGGTTGATATCGGGAGGGCGCATTTGTATACGTCCGATTTTTTTCCTGAATATTGGAGGTGGAATTTTCACGGTGAGATTGAAGTGGGTGAGTCATCGAGAATGTCCGAGGTTAATCCCTATGAGAACATGGTGGGGAATAGGAATGATGACGAGCACAGTCTGTCGTCTGCTTCCAAGGAGTTTTTTGAGATGTTGAATTCAACACGGGAGCCGTTGTATCCTAGTTTCAAACTATCTCAGCTGGAGGCCACATCTGGATTATTGAATATCAAATCTGAGTACAACATTCCTCACAGGACGACAGATTCCATTGCTGCTCTGTTGAAAGATATCTGCCCGGAAGATACCGTGATGATGAACACGTTGTACTCGACTAACAGGATGATGAGGGGCATTCGGCTACCTATTCAGAAGATAGATGTGTGTCCCTATGGCTGTATGTTGTTCTAGAAGGGGGATTTGGGCTTGGAGTCACGTTCCGTTTATGGGGCATCTCGATCTAAGGAGAAACTGAGAGGCAAAAAATGGATTGCTCTGAAAGTATTGAGATATTTTTCGGTTGTATGCGACTAAGAATAGTGCCAAGGCGATGTCTTGGCTCTCCTCTAAGCTCAGCGTTGAAGCTCAGACGTCGCATCCATCTGATAGTAAGTCTTGGAAGCATCTAGATAAGGAGTTTCCTTGATTCTCTACAGAACAAAGAAATGTTCGCTTGGGATTATGCACGGATGGATTTGCTCTTTTTGGTAATTCCGGACGGAGTACTTGTGTTGGCGTGTGATATTGATGCCATACAATCTTCCTCATGGCTTGTGCCTGAAAACTGAGTTCACGATGCTCTCCATGATCATTCCCAGGCCTAAAAGTCCAAAAGGAAATCTAGATGTATACTTACAGCCTTTGATTGATGAGTTGACGCATTTGTGGAGCGTTGGGGAGGAGCCATACGATGTTCATTGGGGACAAACATTTCAGATGAGGGCTGCGTTGTTGTGGACTGTCAGTGATTTCCCAGCCTATGCAATGTCGAGATAGAGCACAGCTAGGACATTAGCATGTCCTTATTGTATGGAGCATACCAAGGGCCTTCACTTTGAAGCATGGGAAAATAGTCATGATTTGACTGTCATCGTAGGTTTTTACCCTACGGTCGTCCTTTCCGGACTAACAGAAGTGGATTTTCGAAGAATAAGATTAAGTATGATGATCCATTCCCTAATAATGATGGGGATGAGATATGTGATCGTGTATTTTCAGCAGATCTTGAGGATTTCTACGAGGCTCACAATTGAAGTAGGCAGAGCATTTTTTGGAACCTTCGTATTAGAGCAAATTGCTAATCAAGCATAATCTCAATGTCATGCATGTTGAGAAAAATATGTTTGATAATGTGTTCAACACTCTCATGGATGTGAAGGGCAAGACAAAAGATGCAATTACAACAAGGAAAGACATCAAGCTGTATTATAACCGTCCGAAGTTGCATTTGAGGACCATGAGGAATAGGAGAGGCCTAGAACATGAGGTCATGTCCGAAGCTCCTTATGTTTTGAAAAAGGAGGCAAGGAAGCTATTGTGTGAATGGTTCAAGAAGCTGAGGTTTGCAGATCGATATGCATCCAATCTAAGACGCTATATTCGTGAGAATGAATGGTGTTTGAAGGGGCTACAGAGCCATGATTGTCATGTGATCATGCAGAGATTGCTTCCTATTGCCTTCAAGAAGATGGAGCTCTGTGATGACAGGGCTAAATGAGTGACGGTAAGTTAAATTTTTTACGTTTAGTTTTGATTAAGTTTTTTTTATTTTAATAGATAGTTTTTGTAGTTTAATTTCTTTGCCCTTTTTTATTTTTGTTATATATGTAGGCGGAGTTTAGAGCTCGTTGTGGTGTGGTGGTGGATGAGTTTTTTGCCGTACAAGAGCGCACTCCATAGCAGGAGCGCACATTCAGCCAGGCATACCTCGACACAGCTAGATGCAAGAAGGGGTACGTATATGGTCTCGCATCGTCCTCCTCGGTATATTATCCCAAGGAGGTTCGATCCTTGACCAGTAGAGTATCGACATCCGTTGACCGCTCCGAGGTTCTTTCGCTGAAGGAGGAGGTGGCAGCTCTGAAGCACAGACGGAGAGGATGGCCCAGATGATGTCCCAGTACAGAAGAGGAGCTTTTCATCGTCGTCCGAATGATTCTCATGATCCACGGCCACCACCACCTCCATTTCCTCCAAAGCAGATCCATGGTTTTTAGGCATAATCATTTATCTAGTTTGGTGTATGTTCTTGACCGTTTTTGGTTTTATACACAATTTTCAAATAAAAAATGATTAATTTTATATCATTTTTGTGTTTTTTTTCATGTTGTTTTGGTGTACTTTCATTTGTTGGCGTTGGATTGTAGATGTGGGAGGTTAGATGGATGGGTTTGAACGTGGTTTGGGTAAAATTTTGTATCGTGATGGGAATTTCAGCAAAACAGATTTTAGGTACCTGGAATAACGTCTTTTGCGATCGATTCGCTCACTAAGTACACTGGAAAAATCAAATCAGGAATAAGCTTTAGTGTCCGAAACAGTCGCTAATATCATTTGCGACTATATATCTTTCGGTCGCAAACTCTGCGACCGATATACAAACAGCGACTAATATAATTGGCGATCAGCATTTTATCGATCGATGTTTGCGACCGAAATTCGGTCGTAAAGATTGATTAGCGATCGAAATTCATGTTTAGCGATCTAAAATTTTGGTCAGTAAAAACTGTTTATTTTGTTGTGTTTGAAGATGTTTGGATGCTATTCGATGAATTTTCTGATGATGTTTTGAGTTATGAAGATGTGCTTAAGGCATACGAAGATGTTCGTGATCATTTCAGATTTATTGGACGTTGTTTTGATGACTATGTGAAGTGTCACGATCGTGATGCTGCTAGATTACAAGCTAGAGAGGAAGCCGTACGATGGTCACGATCGTGACCAGGCCTATCACGAGCGTGACGCCTTTTAATCGAAATATTTTTTCGACATTTTCAAGCGATTTTCTCCAGATTTCTTAGGGTTTTGTTAGATTTTCATAAACATGCCATGTTGTGTTCGTTTTTATTGTCGAGTAGTAGTCCTTAGCCGTCATTTTTAGGGTTTAGTTTCAATCTCAAACACTTTTAGAGTTCTTAGCTTTGGATTATCCGTGTCAAAACCTATCTTATTGGTTTATAAGTACTTTTATTGGTTATTTATGCGCTATAATCATTTGATTGAATCTATGTTGTTCATGATGATTACTTTTACATGTTTATCAATGCTTGTGTTGCTTTCCAATATCATGAGTGAGTAGTTAGTTAGTAGGGAGTAATCATAATGACACGAAGCAAAGGGATTATGAGATCTGTTTCATGTGTCTATCGAATCTGATTTGTTTCACATATGAATGAAGTCAAAGATTTGATCTTTAATGTAGGTAACGCATGATTTCACTTAGATTAACCACTTAAATGTCTTTATACATAGACTATGACATGATTACCTTATGAATGTTTCTAAATTAGTCAGTTAGATGTATTGATAGGTTGATCTAACTAATGATTTGAACTATTTTGATCATATTGAGTAGCAACTAAATAAGTTATAGATCAAGATATCTAGTTATAGTTTATTTAGGATCTCTTGACATTTAAATGGTAGATCAATATATGTATTCATTCTATCATGGTATATAGAGTAGATGATTAGCTTAATTATTCAATCTATCTTGTCAATTACAACACTAGAGAACGTGATTAAAGGTATCCAATTTATTACAACCAAACTATTCATATAAAAATCTATATTAAATCATAATCTTTAGCTTCAATGATTAATCCGTAAGTTGAGTAAGTCATGAGAATCCTCCTAAGTAGCAAACAAATCGTGGTTGATCATTATTAATGCACACACTCTCTCTTTGTGGGATGACCCCTGCTCATTCTATCCACATTAATATTTTAAGTGGAGATTAATCTTGACGCGCAGCCGAGAACGAATCAAAGGTTTCGGCACCATTGCCGGGGAGACGATAACGTGTCAAATTTTTTTAGTGATTAATTAGATTTTTAATTATTTTCTTAATACCACTTTTGTTTTTTCCTTTTAGTTTTAGTCCTTGAATATTTTCATAATAAAAATAAAATAAAATAAAAATCGATTTTTAATTATTTTGCCTTAGTTTTCTTTTTCTTAATTAGATTGCTTTTTAACTTTTATGAAATTGAGTAGTGATAGTATTACAAATACTCAAGTTCGAAAAATCATTTCTGATTTAGAATAAAAAATTTTCAATGTCCAACTTCTTCTTCAATAGTAATACTCGGCGTAGTTTCTCTCATATTCAATTGACCTTCTTGTTCAAATTTTTTTCTAAGTGTCTTTAGATTGTTGATCAAGACATTGAATCTCTCATAGAAGGTAGTGGATTTTCATCAGGCCTCATAGATACCCAATCATACTAATGCATCAGAACATCCTTCTTATTTTCCCTTATCTCATTTGTTCTTTCATTTCTGAGCAGTAGAACATCCCATGCTTCTTTTGCTGTAATGGTGTGGACTGCTATCTCGAACATATCATCATCCAGGGCCTAGAAAATTTGATTTCTTGTCCTCCTGTATATCTGCACGAAGTCCCAGTCCTTCTTTGTCCACGGAGACTTTGGCTTGTCAACTTATGTTGTGACATCTAGTGGACCTGGCATCTTTGGTATATGAGAACTATCTGTGACTATGTTCTACATTCTTTCATCTAGTGGTTGAACTTGTCTAAGGAGCAGATTGGTGGTTCACCACGGTAAGGGCACTTAGGAAGCTTTGGAGGAGCCATTCTTTCTTCATAAAATAAACTGTTAGTTACTTCTTTGCAGATATCAGCCAGAAAAGAAAGGGACCATTTTTTTTCCTAATAACTATTATGTGTAGAAAGTCAGGTTCTGATACTAATTGTAAATCACAGAGTTTACAATGAACAACCTAGAGGTGGTGAATAGGCTATTCAAAAAACTTTTCACAGTTCAGTGCAGTCTGATCTTGTCTAATATGCATTTAACCCTCTGCAGAATTACGGAATGAGTCTACAGCAGAGACAACTATGTTGAATGATTGTCTCTTGTATATCATGAATTATTTTCTAACAGTTCCAAGTATTGAATAAAAGACAGAATGAACATAGGGTTTTATACTGCTTCACACAATCGTTGTCAAACTATCTTTGTTTGTAGCTCTAGAATGTTTCAGTATGATCAACAAATGCTTAGTCCAGTCTTCCCTTGGTAACCAATGTGGTCTAACCATGAGTTGAGTTCACTATCTTCTTTTTTTACAGCTTACAAGACAATCCCTTTCAAGTACAATCTTTGTTAAGGCAAGAACCTAGATCGTTGCACATATCTTTTCATAAGACCTGCTGCAAATGTTGTTCTTGGTGCAGACTAGTGAACTCCTTTACTTAGATCTTTTTTTCACAACTCTCGGGAACGATTACACAATACTTGAGAGATTTTTCTTGCTTGCAAATGAAATCCATAATCGTCGTCAACATTTTCTGAGCTTGATCAATCCCTTTTTATAGGCTCAAGGATTTAGAACTAGTGATTGTGCTGTTCTGATGTTAACAGTTGGTTGTTTATCCCTGTACGAATCCTCAGTGATGTCGATAGGCCTTCTCACAACCATATCAACCTCTTACTAATTTTCGAATCTCAAATCTTCGATGTGATCGTTACTCATATCCCAGTCCATTCATCAACTAGTCTGCTCTGGTTTCACTTCTACTGCTAGCCAGCTCTGTTGCACTTATTCTGCATTGTGATGTAACTTGATCACGAGACTTCGATCATAGATTTGAAGCATTTGTGGTCTTTTGTTGTCCTTGCTTGTCCTAGTTGTTTATCCAGAACCTTCTATAGTAGTGTGTATCCAGGTGATTCACATTGATACTTCAATTGTGGTCTGCCGCTCTGCTGCATGCTTCCCTAGACTGCAACTCACTATCTTAGTTCTCAACCTAAACATCTAACCACGAACATGTCCTACTCTAAAGTTTTGTTCATCAATTTCTATACACTGGAGTGATTGCACATTCCTAATACAAGGGTTCTCTGACATTGATCTAGAAGATTGGTGAAGGAGGTGGAGAACCGTGTGTATTAGTGAAGGCGATCAAAGTATGAAGTTCTCCAAAATCCCTCTGGATACTTGATGTAAATCTTTTGTTCCATAGTTTTGGATAAGAGACGAACCAGTATAAATACTATGCTTACTCTCTTTATTGCTTTCATACTTTATCATTAGCAAACAAGCGTGCAAAATAGTATGTGATACACCAACAAGCAAACAGGTTGAAAGAGACCCATGTCTTCCTAAAGACCAGAGTCTTCCTCATCAGAAAAGTAAAAAAGGTTTCGAAAATCTTTTAATACTTAATTCACCCTCCCTCACTCACCCCCTCCCCCCTCTCTTAAGTATCCTCTGCAATCTAATAGGAAATTTGTCCTATAAATGTTCATGCATTTCGAGTCCTAGAAACTCTTTACAATACACTCTCTTTACCTAAGCACTCACACTCTCTAACTATTACACTACTGCGGACTTTGTCGTATTGTAAACCCCTAATTTTTAAAAGGCGTACTCACTCAATCTTTCTCTCAAATCTCTTCTCTCTTAACATGGCCAAGACTCCAAGTAGCTCCTCAACATCCACAGAGCAAATTCAGCCTCAAACTTTAAAGAAGTAGACCAAAGATATTTCAAAGAAGTTCGATTTGCAGACATGTGTCGTCCTCGACTTTGAAAAGCTGAAGAATGAACAAGAGAAGATTCAAGAAGTTTCTGAACTAATCAAGTAGGGTAGATTGAAACACCTATATGAGTTCACTAGCCGAGTCTATGAGGAAGAAATCCAAAACTTCATTCTAAACCAAGATTACTGATGATCTGTAGAGTATCACTTATTCTGCAAGCTTTGAGGAGATACTGGCATGTTTTCAGAAAGGAAACCCCAGCTGTGTCTGGTGAAATGTTGGAAAAAATGAAAGATTAGCCATGCTCATCGAGGAGCACATCAATGAAAACATAATAACCATGAAGAAGAAAATATCAATACCTTACAAGCTTCTCGATGATGTAGTTAATAAATCCATCATGTCACAAGAAAGGGCAAAGGACCTTGTCACCACAGATCAACAGGAGTTCATGTGTGCCATCTTTATGAAATCAAAGTCCAACTGGGTTAAGTTGCATATGTATCATCTTGACAAGACAATCCACAGGAGGCAACCTCTATATGAAAGAATATTGAGCATATTCTTGAAGGCCAAACTCGAACTATCGAATAAGAAGGGAAAGACATGGACTGCATCAAAGCAAATTGATGTGAAGAAAATTGGAAAGCAACCACTGGATTTGTGAAAATGGGTAAATCTAAGAAAACTAACTCTATTGATTTTGATGAACCACTAAAAGCAATTGGAAAGGGAAAACCTCCCAAGAAAGCACATGTACCCAAGCCAAAGGTGCAAACTAGGAAGGTTATCTAGGGAGACTAAGAGGAAACTACTCTTAGAAGCCTTTGAAGATTAGGAAGCGACTCACTCCAGTAGTCCAAGGCCTTAAAGAAAAAACTTCTTTGGAGAAGAGAAAGTTGTACAATCTATGAAGGACTCTATTGCACAAGGGATCACTCCAACCCCAAAAGAACATCCTAGCACGATTGCAGACAATCAACCTCAACCTACTACACGAGGACAAATACAAATGGATGAATGCTCCGCACACATTGAAAGTGCAACAGCTCCAACGCAAAAGGGACAAATTGAACCTCTCAATATTCAAACTAAATGACCCTCTACCAAACTAGTTGAAGCTCCAACAATAGCACAACCTCTTCCATTTGCAGTAGTGGAGGAGGGAAGATCATCAAAAAGGCTTCCATCAAAAGATCCAGAAACTGGTGTATACCATGATGCCAATCTGGGATTAGAGAACCAAGAGTATATTGCTTGCCCACCAACAATATACTTGTAACGCCCCGGCCAAATCCTTGCTACCGGGTCGTCAGGCTGACAACTGGCCCCACAGACCAACACTAGTCCTTTCAGTGCGCTTTGGCCTCACTCGCGCACACCCTGGAAAACTTCCCTGGAGGTCACCCATCCCAGCATTACTCCACGTTAACCACACTTAACTGCGGAGTTCTAAAGTGATGGGCTACCGAAAAGGAAGGTGCATCTTGTTGGTATAGGTAGTACTATCAAACCATTTAAGCATTTCCTTGGGGTATTACAATACTGTAGTGCAATAAGAACCAAGAGCCCAACTTTGAAAAGAGTTAGCTATAATAGGATAGAGTAGGAAGGTGATTGAAGATGTAGAAGTGATCTCAGACGGATTCAAGCACAATAAGCAATTACCACAGCAGTTGCCCTAAAGATTATAGAACCTATGAGAACTGCAGTCGAGGCAAGGACTGTCTTTCCTGCAGCTATAGGCCTTCGAATCTCTACTATAGAATTGGAGCTAAGTAATCTACAAAATAAAGCCATCTCCATAGCGATAAAGTCTGGTCCATAACAACAAACCACGTAGAAATCCCAACAGAAGTGAAAGTGAAAAGGGAACAAATTGAGGCAGCATTGAAGAAGGTGCAACAGGTGGAGGTAAGGGTCACGTGACATTGGGCAAAAACTCAAACCCACCTTAGTCCTTCACTAACAGAGACAATGATAGAAGAATTTCGTAGACAACACAAAATGCCAAAATTTATCCCTTCAGGACCCATAATCAGGTATAAAATCATTGCAGACGAGAACAGGAATAAAGTAAGTACAGTAGAACAACTCACCAATTTCGAGAGGGATTCGCTATGACTACTATATAAGAAAGAATCCAGTGAAAAAAAAAGGCCATATCAAGCGTATATTTGATTCAATGCCACATTAGAGATCAAAGACTCTATAGACTTCAGGACAAGGATCCATACTATCTAACTGAAGGCCATCAAATATGTCTTTATAGAAGAAGTTACAGTAGAATTCCAAAGGCTGATTGACAAGCTTGTTCGTCTTGCAGTCGAGGAAATTCATGCATACCTCTCTAAGCCATCAATTGTTGCATTACCAAAGCTAGAAGATGATGAAAATGATAACAATGATCTAGACAATCCTAATGATGTAGACGAAGATAATCAAGTGATTGATGAAAAATACGAGGGAGAGTCAAGCTTAAACTTCAACCCACACTGAAGTACATACCACTGCAATCTAGAAAACAGATGCAGGAAATCCTGATGCAACCGAGAATCCACTTGAAGATAAGTCAGCTGAGCCTACTGCACAGGAGAACAAAGATGAATCTGAACAAGCTCAGCTCTCACCTCTTAAGGACAGCATTGCAACCACCACAGAGCCACAAGAAATCATTCTTATGGATGATGGGTGTCAATGAATCAACTCCAGCTCATGAAAAGTCTACTACATCTGATGCAGTCAAGGATACTCCAATGCCTCCCATGACTTTGCAAGAAATTATAAGACATCTGATGCATGACACTCCTAACCCCCAGGGCCCACTATTTCAACGTGCCTATGAGCATAAGACCAGTCATAGGCGTATTTCACCTCTCCACATCACATTTACTCTTGCATCTAGCTTTGGATTACAAGGCCCTACTGCTGATCCATCCTCCATCAGCTTTGTCGATGTCTTATTACATAGCGTTACAACAGATCCCCAAATGACTCCAAAAACAACCTCAAGATGTCTTCGAGAAGCCTCTCAAGCCGTTAGGAAGTCTACATCTCCTAAGAAGCGCAAACGAATCCAACCTTGACAAAAACGTCAAGGCTTCTAGTCATTAGGCCAAACAACAGTACGCTGTCTACTACAAGGCTTAGATCTGATTGCTCATAACTTATAAAAGTTTCAGCATGAAAGATATGAGCTCTTCACTAATGTCCATGAAGGCATTATGCTTACCACAAAGAGGGTCTTATAGGTGATCAGGCGAAGCAACACCACCAATATGTGCAATAAATCATCTCAGGAGGTCCCAGACTGCACAGGTCAGACGTCTTCAATAATCCCTGAAGACCACTAAAAAATAATTAGAGCACCACATCATCAACAATGATCATAGGGCTCGTGCCTTGAAAAATCGCATTCAAATTGAGGTCATCAAAGCCAATACAGCACAAGCTGCCATTATTGACAAACCGCTCTTATGAAAATAATGGAACTCTTTCTTAAGAAGAAGCAATTGAGCCTTGGCCTAATCATGAAAGAGCGATTCTATCTTACCCATTCTTCTCGAGCAGTGAGAGCTTTATCAAGTTGCACTATAGATGTCAAAACGGAAAAGCAAATAGTGGCTTGAATCTATGAAAGCACCAGATAATCACTTTGCATCCATTGTCAGTATTCTAGAGCATTGGTAGTTATAGCAATGAAAGACCCATCAACATGATCGAAGACATCATGTCCTGTTAGGATTGATGTGCAATCTCTTCAATTGTGTAGAAATTGATGAAGAAAACTCTAGATAAGAACATATTCATAGTTAATCACTTAGGCATAGAAATAGGATGGTCAAATGCAGAATAGGATGCATGCAGCAATGTAGTAAAGGATCACAGATGGGAGCTCATTATGGATCACCAAATGCATTCGACATCAGGAGTTCTGGATGAGTGATTTGGGATAAATATGGAAAGCAAAGTAACCATAAATCTGTTAGAAATAAGACCAAGGACTCATGATCAAGGCCATGTCACAGAATGCAGTAGACTAGGTGCAGCAAAGGTAGGAATACAACAGAATGGGGATACAGCAGGGATGATTGGTGAATGAATGAGGATATTGTGAGGTTTGAAATCTGTACGAGCTTGAAGATTATTGTGAGGGAATCCTATCAACTTCATTGAGATTTACAAGGGACAAAATAGGCAGGCTATAAACATCGAGGAAGTAAAGTCACGGGTTTTAATTTCCAAATCCCTATAAAAGCAGGTCTAATTCAGATAGAGAAGGTTGATGATTGTGAGTAATTACTAGCAAGCTAAAAAATCTCTCAACAACATTGCAAACATTCTCAAGTGTTGGATTGAAGATCTGAGAAAAGAAGTTCATTAGGTTACAAAGAATCCAAAAGTGATCTGTGCAAAGAGTTTGATTCTTTATCTTAGCAAGTTGTGTAACTTGTAAAAGGTTTCTTTGTAAGCCAAAAATAAAGAGATAGTGAACTTCCTCTTGACTTGATTACAGTGATCACTAAGTGAAGAGTAGACTAAACCTTCGTTGGTAATTTCACAACGATTGTTTGAAACAATATAACTTCTTATATCCTTTATTATTTTATATTTTAATTTAGAACTATTAGAAAATTAATGGACACAAAGAGATTAATCCAAAGGACTTGGATCTCAATTATAGACTAATTACGCTAGTCTGCAGCAAGACAGTTGCGCATATACTACCCAATACCAAATTGCATACTGTTAACAAAAAAAATTTAAATTTAAATAGCCTATTCATTCCCCCACCCCCCTCCAAAGCTATATTGTAACACTCCGAGAATTTCATACCCCTTTAACACAGTGGACATGAGATGCTTTCATTATTGATAATTAACTTGCTTGAGAATTCGAGACATATAGTTTCATATATTAGAGATGACTACATCAGGAGAAGAGGAAATAGAAGCAGGTGCAACATCTTTTACTTTGGGAGGGTTCGGTAAGTTTGCTTCCACCATGAGTAGTAGGAATCTTACAACTTTGATACCATGAAGAAAAATAAACCTCAATAATTTCATTGATGCAAATGAATACAGTATATAATGGTGTACATGCCTATAATAGCTACAAGTTTCACGATCAAAGTAATAACTTCTACCAAAACTTTTAATTAGTGATAGTAGGCCTAAGAATATATATCTAACATTTTCCTTCACATAAAAGTCCATAGGGACATTAAGTATGGATAAATGCATTGGATCAACTCACCAAGTGCTAAACAAAGTCCACATAATAAACCACATATGTGAAAATAAATGGAGGAAGACTGAGATTAAACTCATGAACTCATGTCATGACATGTTCCGACACTATCGAAAAAGCTATTCTATTAAAAATCTGAATTAATAATAATAAGACCAAAAATATAATCTAACATCATGCCATTAATTGAAATACGATGTTATTAACATGATAGTAGCTTTAGGGGCTATTTGATGTCACTTTTAAAAATTATGAAATGAAAACCAATAACAAAATAGAAAATCAATAATGAAAACAAAAAATACTTCATAAAATGTAAAGTTTTTGTATAAAAGGAATCTCGAATATTGTACTCATATTAAGCAGAAAAAACCTTTTTTTTATCTTATGTTTTCTATTTCTCTTTCATCAGTTTGAGAAACAAAAATCAATACCAAAACACTTCTGTTCTATCAACAAGTAAAACGAATATAGAAAACCAGAAACAACGATACCAAACAGGCCTTATCAATAGTATATACTTGTAAGATTCTTGAGTGAGAAGCATGTAACTAATTCATGATCTAACTGAAAATTTGGTGTGTACAATAGTAACGTTGTTGAACGATACTTGTAGTAATTAAGGAAGTGGTCAAAATTAGTTACTACACTGTTTAAGGTCAGATTTGCAAACAAGATTGAATGTTCATATCAGGACCACCCAATTATTAGGCTAAAGTCTTTTATAACATTCATGTGACTGGCTACCTATCTATATTTCATCTCGGCTTAATTATTTTCAGAAGAAAAGATCAAGAACTTTCGTCAACCTCCTAGCAATCGACGTGAATGCAATCGACGTGAAGAGATCAAGACGAGATATGATCAATATTGTTGTGGAAAAATTAGGTAACGCTTCCGTTTCGAAACAATCTGCCATTTGATCAAGGACCGGAAGACCTACTGTAATACGAGTACTAATTCTGCCTGTTTGATCAAGGACCGGAAGACCTACTGTAATATTCTAAAGAAATGTTTAAAGGGTTTTGTTAGTATTACCTATACGAATAAGGTGCATCTTCCTTTTTGATAGCCAATCACTTTAAAACTCTGCAATTAGCCATGCTTGAGGTGGAGTAATACTAGGATATGCAACCTCTTGGGAAGTTTCACTGCGAGTGAGGGCATAGTACACTGAAAGAACTAGTGTTGGTCTGTGAAGTAAGCTGCGAGCCTGGAAAGCATTTCTAGATGGCAACCTGATAACGAGGATTGATCGGTGCATTCCAGAATGGCATCAGAGTAACCCTGCGACCGCGTGCTGCATCTCTGAGCAAGTGGTCTGGGTCAACCGTCTAGCGGGGGAATGTTTTAAAGCTGTGTGTAATGCTTGAAGTGGCAACGAGAACGTTGCATTTTTGAAGGGGGTGTATGTAATACCTCAATGAAAAACTTAAATGGTTTGATAATATTATCTATAATAATAAGATGCACCTTTTTTTTTGATAGCCCTATCACTTTAAAACTTCGTAGTCAAGCGTGCTTGACGTGGAGTAATGCTACGATGGGTGACCTCCTGTGAAGTTTTTCAGGGTGTGTGTTAGTGAGGTCAAACACAATGAAAAGATTAGTGTTGGTTTGAAACATAAATTCTATATCATGTTCAATTTAGTTATGTGAAAGAACTAGTGTTGATATGAAACATAAATTCTATGTCATGATCAATTTAGTTGTATGTACCGAGTGTAGGAATGAGGAACATTTATAGGTAGAAGTTCGCTATGTGCTTAGGATAATTTACAGTTGTAGATAATAGAATCATAAAGAAGATTTATTATGGTATTAAGTTTGATACATAATAAGAAATAGAGGATCAACTAACTCATTCGGGACCTATTTGGTTTGGATTTGTAAACTGTTTTCTGATTTCCTTAAGCTGGCCAACAAATCAAAAAAATTAAATTAAATTTTGTCAAACCTATGTTTTCTCATTTTCATAACACTATCGTATACCTATTTAGTGTTTAATGGTTTGACCTCATCAATTTGTTACCTCTGGCTCTGGATTTCTCACTACTCTCAATATGAGTACTTAATGGTTCTTAAATGAAAGCGACCCCTAAATAAGGATAAACCATTGGGATTGAATTAACCCTAATTCGAGTATAACAATATTTTTGTTAATGACATCGAAACTCTATGTACGGTTTTGGGAAATATGGTTGACGCTAGCGTAATCATACTACTAGTGTAAAATAAGTAAAATAAATAATGGATACAAGAGAACTATCAAAACAAGGTGAAAAGTGCAATAATTTTGTGCTATTTTTCTTAATCTTTTAAGTTGATTTTTAAGAGTCAAACTCAGAATCAAAACATGAATTCCTTGGAGAAACTAAAATGGGATGCAGCAAAATTTTGCTTTATGGTGGTTGACTTGATTGCTGGTTATTTTCTCTTCGGGTTAATAAGTTTTTGACATAGTGAAATTATTTGGGATTCTGTTATTCAAGGTACGCTGTGGACGTGGGAATTTACCAAACCGTGAAGCATTGGGATTCGAGGAAACACACTTTAGGTTGTCACATTGGTCAGTTGAAAAACAAGCTTGATTCTCATGCAGTAGTTGATAGAAGGTTAGTTGATAGAAGGTTGGCAAACCCTTTGGTTCAGGTGAGTGGGTAGTGGACTATGATAAGGAGGAATCCCGAAGTGTACCCGAACCACGTAGAACCTTCGTGCGAGACGATATATTAAGCACCTATTTCGGAATTTGATGCACCACCAGAGGTTGAAGTGGTAATGCCATGTTCTTTGTCACCTACCGTGATATATGTATCGTCAATCGAGGAGGATGAATTCGCTCCATCTGCACTAGAGATTATACAGAGGTCTTCTGATGAGCATGAAGCTCCTATTAAGAGGATAAGAGGCTCTAATGAGGCAGTTGACTATAATACCGACGATGAGTTTGACCCAGAAGAGGAGTCGCTTGATTCTAGTTAGCGTGTCTAATTTAGATTATCTCTATCTTAATTATTGTCCTCTTGATGTTGGTATAACCGATCTGGTTTATGGTCGTACTAGTCGTTGTATTCGAGCATGTTTTTCCCATTAATGGAAGTTTCATACGTTTTTCTTTATTTCCTGTCTCTTGTTTGATAACTAGTACTACATGATTGCGAAAGTAAAAAAAAAGTATACATAAGCCTTAAATGAAAACATTATCTCTTGAAATAGGATGTTAAACAACAACGAGCACGAGGTGTCTCAAAATGATTCGGTGGGGATATATAGTGAATGAGAATCAAGATGAAGGAGAATGATTCGGTGGGGATATATAGTGAATGAGAATCAAGATGAAGGAGTCAACAACATTCCAGCTGTAGAGCAACCAATCATTCATGCTCTCACCAACTTCCTTGGAGAGGTAGTGAACAACAAGAACGAAAAAGAAAACATCGAGACTGACAACAGTACATACCTAGGGCGACTCCATGCTTATCATTCCAAGCACTTTGGGGGTGATGCTGATCCTGCAACACTGGAAGACTAGATTAGGAATCTTGAGAAGCTATTCAATGCTGTGCAGTGTCCCAAGCCACTGCATGTGAACTTTGTTGTCTACTGACTAGAAGAAGAAGCTGATGCATGATGGAGCACCGTGGAAGAGCGTGCGAAGGAGCCAATTTTCAACTGGGAATCTTTCAAGAAGCTGATACGGGAGAGGCTCCACCCCGCCTCCCTGCAGGATCAGAAAAGAGATGAATTCCTTGCTCTGAAGCAGGGGAACATGACTATGCCAGAGTATGCAACCGATTCACTGCATTGTTAAGGTTTACCCCTTCGTTTTACCATGAAGATGTAGAGAAGCAACATCAATTTGAAAAGGGTCTCAGCTGAAGGTTACGTACTCCGCTTGCCAGTCAAAGCTTTGCATCGTACCAGAAACTGTATGATACAATAGTCAAATTGAAGCGCATCTTAAGGGAAAGAGATGAGAGTCAAGGAAACCATGCCAAGAGGAGTAGATTCGATGGAGGAGCATCAAGCACTGGGAAATCGCTGTTTTGGATGCATGATACTCAAGAAAACAGAGCGGCAGCTCCAGTGTCAACGATATCATACAATCAAACAAACGCACAGTACTGGAAGGACTTTCAGATCGCCTCGTGGTCAATCATCAACACCCTCTAGAAGCATGCAGTCAGGACCAGTGAATTCCAACAGGTCGATTAGTACTCTCATAACATAAAGATAAAAAATTCAATTAATAATAGCATTTAGTACATAAATGATGTATTTATTGTAAAGATGAATGCATAAATCGCCACACTAAAATCCTTACACACATTAAAAATAATTACATAATTTGTCACACCGAAGAAAAGTCATACAAAAGTACAATTAGTACATACTTAAGAAATAAAACCACATTATTAAGCTAAATTCTTTAGCTCCCTCTAAAACTCATCTTCGCCAATAATTGTATGCATAGACAATCTTACGGTCAGCTAACTCAAAATCAACGATCCAGTTGACATCTATGAAGTACCTCTTCTCATTAGGCATCATATTAAGAAACAACTCAGGATAAAATCGATCCGAGAAATACATGTCAATATAAGACACAACCCCAAGGATTGCCGAACCAGTACGGGAGCATGTTACCGTTGTGATAATATGGGACATAAGTTTGTAAATTGTCCCCTATGTGTCAACAGTCCTGGTGACAACACTGCTAACCCAGCTGCTTCAAAAGAGTCTATAGCTCAATCAAAGAACCCCACGCGAAAATCAGTCTTTGAAAGGAAAGTACACAGCTGGAAGGGTTTACATGGTTAAATAGCAACTCATCGAGGAGGATGGAACAGTCATAACTGGTAATATTTATATTTTGGATAAATTTTGAATATGCTTTGTTCGATTACAGAACGACGTATTTTTGAGTATCTCGTGAATAGCTAAACCCAAGACCTTGAAATTTGTACCTTGATCAAGAAAATTAGTGTTGAGATACCCACGGGTGGCATCGTGAACTGTAGCAATGCAACAATCAATACGCCAATAGTTGTAGGGGGAGAAACATTTTCTCATAGATTCATTCAAACTAGACGTTCATGACCTGCGATAATATTAGGTATAAACAGGATAATTAAGCATAAGTCAGTGAGGGATTACGAAAAAAAGAAAAGAAAAAAAGAACATTAAGTACCAGAGTTCTAAAGGAGGAAGATTTATGTATATAGATGAGTGGTATCGGGAGTTTGTTCACACATGAAATAGAGGATTTTAGTTATTTTAAGATTTAGGATAAAATTTCATATTTAAGCAATAGATTGAAAATGCACCGTTATATGATGGGATTTAGTTTAGATATTATGATGCTTAGTCCAGAAACTTATGTTTGTGCAAAATAGCTTAGGAAAACCTTAGGTGTTGTTGAACTGGCCTTGAGGTCGATGTCTTGTAACTAGGTGTTTTTATGGGGTTTGGTATACTGAACGACACATCGAGAAAAAGTAATATATAGAATTGTGTTGGCTTCAAATTTGGTTTGGTATGTAAAGATTAACATGCACTCATGCATGTAGGTTGTGTAAATATGAAAGATGGCCATCTAGCCTGTATTATGCGATCATGAGAAATACATCAACTTTCGTGGACGAAATTTTTTAAAAAGGAAAGAATGTAACATCCATAGTTATGATAAATCAATTTGGCTTGTCAAAAGGAAAAAAATTGAAAAAATTAATTAAATTTAAGAAACAAGTATCTCGGAGTTTCTGATGAATACTAGTACACAAGCGTTTTCTTGATGATTTACTCGGGTTACTTATTTACGGAAGTTTCGAGAACGAAATTTTTTAAAGGAAGAGAGATGCAATAATCCGAATTTTAGAATTAAATAAACAGGAAAATAAATAATTTTTTCGAATATCGTTTAAGAAAATTAGGGATGAAATTTTGTTAAGAATATCAGTCTTAGCCCAATGAAAGGGACTGCAACTACAAACCAAAGATCACAAATTCGAATCTTAATAAACCTTTAGCATCCCTATTAAATATGTGATTACACTAAGTTTCTTTTTCCTCCACTCTCACAGGGTCGGCGCCGGCGAACCTTGTCGGTGATGACCCGACGCCGGCCGCACCCTCCTCTTGACCACCCACCCCTGGCCGGTCCGCCGAACTCAATTGCGAGACCATCCCCGAGCCCCTGCACTTCACTGCAAAGAGATGAAATGGGTTGACTTAGTCAACTACCTTATGTGTGTATAGTAAAATAATGCTATGGTTTTTACTAGTGTTCAAACACTTGATAAGTGTTCTGCTCATATATATACATCGTGTAGGAGCGGAAGTTGCAGACATTGGGAATCCTGAGCAGAAACATTAATCGTAATCTTGCACGTACACGTTCGTAAGGTAACATTATCTTTATTTAAAATTTAAGATTATGGATTCATTAAAATAAATTTAAAAATCTATATGCATATCTGTGTGAAGTGAATCTGTCTGACTTGTCACGTTACATGAAATAAATTTGTCCAGTTAACACTCTTGTTGTGCTAAAATATTGAAAAATCATGATAGGATAAAGTCTGGATAACGACGATATAATTACATGTATTTTAGTTATTGAAAATATTTAAAATGATTGTACATATACATAAAATATAATGAGATATTTTATAAAATGGATTTGACCTGTATTTGATAAATAAATTAATAGTATCATTGATGTCTAAATATGTCATTGTTACCAAGGTGTGTGAAACCTGTGAGATGTATAATAGAGTTATTTCCTGACTAATTCAATGTACGAAAAATACTCAAGTCAGTACAAGTCATCTAAATAAACTTGAACTTTATCATAAATTAAAAATGAATAATTAAAACACTCCATGGTAGTCAACCGCTACACATGGCAATCCCTGTTAATTCTTGTACCTAATTAATTACAAACCTGAAAATCCTAGAATGAAAAAAATGTTAAAAGATATTTAATCCGTATAATCTTGGGATTAGGACTGACATATTTTCCAGGTTAGCTAGGGAAAAATGATTTATTTCGGAATGGTTTATTCCTTTTGCGTGCACACAATGAGGGTGACGAGTCGTTCTGTTTTCTTGGGCACAAACCATCCTAGGGTACTGCAGATCCATCTATTAAGTCCTAATATGATCTAGTTAATCTACTAAAGGCTTTCTATTTTCTAAAACTGTTCACTTATCCTTCCTGATGAAACATGAAAATAATACGCGCACAAAAGACTTGAAATAATACATGTATTCTGTAAAAGTTCTTGTTATACTTGAAATAATTACAAGTAACGTGCTATCAAAATCCTGAAAAATATGAAGTTCTTGATACCTGTGCATAAATCCTTAAATTATAAAATCCAAATATACGGGTGCATGAAACCTGAGTTTGATCCACTATTGCCTGTCGTGTTATATATTGTTTGTTGCATAGGGTCGAACACGTATATAATAAGACGTGTTAGTCCCTTGTAATTAACATGTACCTTTTATTATTGAGCTCCAAAACTCACGGTTACATGTTCGGTTACAGATTGAAGAACAAGCTGGGCGGAGTCGCTTAATCAACGGAATATGTGTCTTCCTAGGACAACAACATATTGAGGTTATATTATAATATTTTAGTTGTTGAGACTTGACTGGGAGGTGTTCCTGACAATATAATGTTTATCTTTATAACGCCCCCGACTTTCCGCGCCGGAAGACACGTGAGCGTTATGTCGTCATGGACACGGTCCATATAAGGCTAAACAAACCGAATGGGTATTAGGGTACAGAAGTCAAGGAACTATAAACAGTATCCACAATCATAGCTTACAGACCCAAATACCTGTTCAATTACATTATTTAAGTGAAAACTATGCACATCGTTTATTATATTTAAACAATATAGTCATTTGATCTGCCGTAATATCCGAGTACATGTGATCATCTAATGCATGCAAGCTCTCTCTAAGAGCCTTCAGTTGTTGTTGGGGGCATACCTGCAATTAAAAAACATAACCGTGAGCTAATAAAGCTCAACAACCTCTGGTGTATGAATCTCAATTACAGGGAACTTCTGCTAACGGTTATGGCGACCGCCAAAAGTCTCTAAAACACTTTTATATATATAGGAAAATATGGGCGCCATATCACACAACATCGTTTTTCATCTCTTTATATGGCTTTGTATCACTTTTAGGAGTCATTCCTTTATTTTATATTTAATTAGGGTTCATGACTCGACTCAAAAGCAGCGAAAACTCCAAGGATATGACCGACTCGGAGTATAGAGATAAGATAAAGTGTCAATCGTCAGGCGGGTTACCCAATAGATTCTGTTTTAGCACCTGCCTATCCTGTGCGTCGCCTTGTACCTCTTGTGCGCATTCAATGAGGTAACGTTTGCCTGCATTGAGATAGTTTGGGCCTCCCTGTAGAGAGCAACCCGTGGCTCCGCCATAGCGGCGTAGAAGCCGCTGCATGCATGCAAAGAGGATGGGGAATGCCCATCGCTCCCTAACTAGTTTTCACCCGTGATGTTGACTCAGATGATAATACAGGAGTGCAATGACTGAAACCCAAACCGCCAAGGCTTTTCAAAGATACAGATGAACACAATGGATCGAAAAAAGGGACACCATGTTCGACCTTCTCAACAAATTCAAGAAAACGACCAATGATTCACAAGGGATGTCAATGCCGTCCTTATCGGTTCAAGGAGGCCATATTTCTTATTTGTTTGCTTTTCATTAGTTCACACGGATAGTGTAACTATGCTCCACATCCCCCGTTCCCTTTTTATTAATCATTTAGCAGTCGCTTTCATTTATTTTCCCTCAGGGTATATGTATTATAAGGGTATATTCTAGTTTATTTCAACCCCAAATACCCCACCAATTGTCAAACGTGATAGTTTATGCACGTTTGACGATTTATTTCCTTGTGTAGGTGTTATATAACTCAAATACGCAATTAGATTTAAAGTTCGGGGCACGAAAACGCATTTTCTCTGGCCAGAAGGCCGTCGCGGGCGCGACCTGTACTGTTTGGCCAATGCTGAGTTTTTCCTCGTCGCAGTCGCGACCCAGGTTTGTCGCGGGCACGACGGATCTCTGTCCAGAAACTGCAGGAAACCTCCCTGCCCGTAAACGGATCGCCCAATACGCGTTTTTAAGCATCCAAATCATCATACACTGCATTAACACGTCCCAAAGTATGCACGGACGTGTTTGAATCGTGTGAATGAATAAAAGAGGTGCATCGGACGAGTGAGATTACCTCGAACATGTTTGATTTTCTTGAGCTCACGATCACACGAACGGATCCTTTGACGTCCAATAACAAACCTGCCGGTGTTGATTCTTTCCCCGACCCGCTGCTGCCTTCGTCCCGATGATGAACAAAGTGATGGTGGTAATGAGGGAGTGATTATGATGATGTTGTTGATGTTGTTGTTGATGATGATCTTGGTGGCGGCGCTGGCTGCGACTGATGGACGGAGATGGTGGCGTTGGTGGCCGGCAGAGGAAGATGATGGTGGAGAGGTGTGGTGAAGTGGGGAGGGAGTGCGGTGGGTGGAGTGGAGGGAAAGGGAGGAAGAAAAAGAGGTGGGTGAGTGTGGGTTTATCCCACGTTTCGTCCCACGAAACGTCTCGTTCACTCCATTATTCATCCAAATTCTGCAATATTAATCCATGAAAAATCTATTTGCATCGATAGATTTATTCCGTATATGAAAATATGACCTCTCGAGTCATAATCCATTGTTTTTGGAATTAAATCGATAGTCCTTGCGCGCAACGTTATAACTTTGTAACGTTATTCGTTCGTAACGTTTATTGGCGCGTTCAACAAATCATCCCGAATAATCCATCGTCATATTTGATTTAATTAATCAAATATTTTCTTAGACTTAAATATATAACATTTAAGCACAATTTATTATAGAATCGTAACGTTATATATTCATCTCAAAACTTCCAAAATTCTCGAATATTGCACTTAGGCTCTTGTCCATGCACTACAAAAATCGTCTAAACAGGCGACTAAATTTTTTAGTCGCTAAATGGGGAATTTTAGTCGCAAAACCAAAATGGCGACTAAATTGCGACTAAAA
>JAOVYX010020518.1:0-16940 GCA_035668315.1 Drosera spatulata | reverse complement strand
ATAACTTGAAAACACAAGAAACAACGAAAACAGCCTTTGAATGACCTTAAAACACTCAAAAACACATGAAAAGGCTATAAACACCATAAAACAACCTCTAATAACCAGAACATTATTAAAAGAGCATTGAAATGGCCTTAAAGCACTCAAAAACACTTGAAAAGGCGAAAAACACCATCAAAACAACTCAAATCACTGTGAAAGGCTAAAAACACCGTAAGAACAACTACATTCACTCCAAAACGAACAAAAACGAATGTAAAGTGGAAAAAACACCATCAAACAACCCCAAATAACTTACAAAAATGAGACAATGAAAAAAGCCGTGAAATGACCTCAAAACTCTCAAAAACACATGAAAGGGCTGAAAACACCACATAACAACCTGAAATAATTTGAAAACACATGAAACAATGAAAACAGCCTTTAAATGACCTTAAAACACTCAAAAACACATGACAAGGCTATAAGCACCATAAAACAACCTCAAATAACATGAAAATTGTGAAAAGAGCATTGAAATGAGCTTAAAATACTCAAAAACACTTGAAAAAGGCTAAAAACACCATCAAAACAACTCAAATAACTTGGAAAGGCTAAAAACACCATAAGAACAACTCCATTCACTTCAAAACGGACAAAAACGAATGAAAAATGGAAAAAAAAAGCAGAAAACAACCTCAAATAACTTGAAAACGCAAGAATCTATCAAAAGAGCCTGCAAATGAGCTTAAAACACTCAAAAACACTTGAAAAGGCTAAAAACACCATAAGAACAACTCCATTCACTTCAAAACGCACAAAAACGAATGAAAAGTGCTAAAAACACCATAAAACAACCTCAAATAACTTGAAAACCAAAGAAACAACGAAATGATCCTTCAAAAGGCCTCAAAACACTCAAAAACACATGAAAGGGCTAAAAACACCACAAAACAGCGTCAAGTAACTTGAAAACAAAAGAAACAACGAAAACAGCCTTCATATGATCTTAAAACACTCAAAAACATATGAAAAGGCTAAAAACACCATAAAACAACCTCAAATAACTTTAAAATTGTGAAAAGAGCATTGAAATGAGGTAAAAACACTCAAAAACACTTGAAAGGCTAAAAACACCATAAAAACAACACAAATAACTTGAAAACACATGAAACCATGAAAAGACCCTTGAAATGAGCTTAACACACTCGAAAACACATCAAAAGGCTAAAAAAAACACCATAAAAACAACTCAGATGACTTCAAAATGCACAAAAACGAATGAAAAGTGAAAAAAAACTATAAAACAACCTCAAATTACTTGAAAATCCAAGAATCTATCAACAAAGGCTTGAAATTATCTTAAATCACTCAAAATCATATGAAAAGGCTAAAAACACCACCAAAAAACCTCAAATAGCTTGAAAATGCAAGAAACTACGAAAAGAGCTTAAAACACTCAAAACCACAAAAAAAGGGTGAAAACCCAGCAAATCAACCTGAAATAACTTGAATGCAAGAAACTATGCAAAAAGCCTTCAAATGACTTTAAAACACTGAAAAACACATGTAAAGGATTAAAAACACTATAAAAACAACTCAAATCTATTCAACATACATAAAAACGTATGAAAAGTAGTAAAAGCACCCTAAAATAACATCAACTAAATTGAAAACGCAAGAATCTATCAAGAAAAAAACTTGAAATGACCTTAAAACACTCAAAACCAATTGAAAGGGCTAAAAACACCACAAAACATCCTCAAATAACTTGAAAAAGTAAGAAACAACGAAAAGAGCCTTGAAATGACTTGAAAATACATGAAAAGCTCCAAAATACATGAAAAGACCAAAAACACCATATGAAAAGGCAAAAAGCACCACAAAAATCCTCAAATAATTTGAAAATACAAGAAACTATGAAAACAGCCTTGAAATGAGCTTAAAATACTCAAAACCACGTGAAAAGGGTAAAAACACCATAAAACACCATAAACGAAGGAAAAGTGGTAAAAACACTATAAAACTACCTAAAATAACTTGAAAACCAAAGAAACAACGAAAAGAGGCTTCAAATGGCCTTAAAACACTCAAAAGCACATGAAAGGGCTAAAAACACCACAAAACAACCTCAAGTAACTTGAAAACAAAACAAACAACGAAAACAGCATTCAAATGACCTTAAAACACTCAAAAACACATGCAAAGACTAAAAACACCATAAAACAACCTCAAATAACTTGAAAATTGTGAAAAGAACATTGAAATGAGCTAAAAACACTCAAAACCACATGAAAAGGGTGAAAACACCATAAAACACCATAAACGAATTAAAAGTGGTAAAAACACCATAAAGCAACCTCAAATAACTTGAAAACTAAAGAAACAACGAAAAGACCTTTCAAAAGGCCTCAAAACACTCAAAAACACATGAAAGGGCTAAAAACACCACAAAAGAACCTCAAGTAACTTGAAAACAAAAGAAACAACGAAAACAGCCTTCAAATGACCTTAAAACACTCAAAAACACATGAAAAGGCTAAAAACCATAAAACAACCTCAAATAACTTGAAAATTGTGAAAAGAGCAGTGAAATGAGCTAAAAACACTTAAAAAGGTTAAAAACACCATAAAAACAACACAAATAACTTGAAAACACATGAAACCATGAAAAGACCCTTGAAATGAGCCTAACACACTCGAAAACACATCAAAACGCTAAAAAAATACCATAAAAACAACTCAGATCTCTTCAAAATGCACAAAAATGAATGAAAAGTGGAAAAACACCATAAAACAACCTTAAATAACTTGAAAATCCAAGAATCTATCAAAAGAGGCTTGAATTACCTTAAATCACTCAATACCATATGAAAGGATAAAAACACCACAAAAAAAGCTCAAATAACTTGAAAATGCAAGAAACTACGAAAAGAGCCTTGAAATGAGCTTAAAACACTCAAAACCATAAAAAAAGGGTAAAAACCCAATAAAACAACCTCAAATAACTTGAAAATGCAAGAAACTACGAAAAGAACCTTGAAATGACTTTAAAACACTCAAAAACACATGTAAAGTATTAAAACACCATAAAAAGAACTCAAATCTCTTCGACATACAAAAAAACGTATGAAAAGTAGCAAAAGCACCCTAAAAGAACATCAACTAAATTGGAAACGCAAGAATCTATCAAAAGAAACTTGAAATGACCTTAAAACACTCAAAACCACTTGAAAGGGCTAAAAACACCACAAAAAATCCCCAAATAACTTGAAAAACCAAGAAACAACAAAAAGAGCCTTGAAATGACTTTAAAAAACTCCAAAACACATGAAAAGGCCAAAAACATCATGAAATATCCTCAAATAACTTGAAAACGCAGGAATCTACCAAAAGAGCCCTAAAATGAGCTGAAAACACTCTAAAACACTTGAAAAGGAAAAAAATACTATAAGAACAAATCCACTCACTTCAAAATGCACAAAAAAATGAGTGAAAAGTGGTAAAAACACCAGAAAAACGACTCATATAACTTGAAAACTCAAGAAACAACGAAAAGGGCCTTGAAATGACATCAAATCACTCAAAAACACATGAAAGGGATAAAAACACCACAAAACAACTTTAAATAGCTTCACAACACAAGAAACAACTAAAACAGCCTTTAATGACCTTAAAACACTCAAAAACTCATGAAAAGGCTATAAACACCATAAAACAACCTCAAATAACTTGAAAATTGTGAAAAGAGCATTGAAATGAGCTTAAAACACTCAAAAACACATGAAATGGCTAAAAACACCATCAAATCAACTCAAATAACTTGAAAAGGCTAAAAACACCATAAGAAGAACTCCATTCACTTCAAAATGCACAAAAACGAATGAAAAGTGGAAAAAACACAATAAAACAGCCTCAAATAATTGAAAAATATAAGAATTTATCAAATGAGAATTGAAATTACCGTAAATTACTCAAAACCAAATGAAAAGGCTAAAAGCACCGCAAAAAACCTAAAATAACTTGAAAATGCAAGAAACTATGAAAAAGGTTAAAGAGCTTTGAAATGAGCTTAAAACTCTGAAAACCCCATGGAAAGGGTAAAAACATAAAAAAAAAAAAACCTCAAATAACTTGAAAATGCAAGAAACTATGAAAAAAGCCTTGAAATGACTCTAAAACACTCAAAACCACATGTAAAGTATTAAAACACCATAAAAACAACTCAAATCTCTTCAACATACACAAAAACGAATGAAAAGTAGTAAAAGCACCCTAAAAGAACATCAACTAAATTGAAAACACAAGAATCTATCACAACAAACTTAAAATGACCTTAAAACACTCAAAACCATATGAAAGGGCTAAAAAACCCACAAAACATCTTAAAATAACTTGAAAATGAAAGAAAAAACGAAAAGAGCCTTGAAATGACTTTTAAAAAACTCCAAAACACATGAAAAGGCCAAAAACACCATGAAATATCCTCAACTAACTTGAAAAAGCAAGAATCGATCAAAAGAGCCTTCAAATGAGGTTAAAACACTCTAAAACACTTGAAAACTTAAGGAACAATGAAAAAAGTAATGAAATGACCTGAAAACACTCAAAAACACGTGAAAGGGCTAAAAACACCACAAAACAAAATCAAATAACTTGAAAACAGCCTTTAAATGACCTTAAAACACTCAAAAACACATGCAAAGGTGAAAAACACCATAAAACAACCTCAAATAACTTGAAAATTGAGAAAAGAGCTTTAAAATGATCTTAAAACACTCAAAAACACTTGAAAAGGCTAAAAAACACCATTAAAACAACTCAAATAAATTGAAAAATGTTTAAAACAACATAAGAACAACTCCATTCACTTCAAAACACACAAAAAAGAATGAAACGTGGAAAAAACACCATAAAGCATCCTCGAAAAACTTGAAAACTCAAGAAACAATGAAAGAGCCTTGAAATGACCTAAAAACACTCAAAAACAGATGAAAGAGCTAAAAACACCCCAAAACAGCCTTAAATAACTTGAAAACACAAAAAACAACGAAAACAGCCTTTAAATGACCTTAAAACACTAAAAACACATGAAAAGGCTAAAAACACCATAAAACAACCTGAAATAACTTGAAATAGTAAAAAGAGCATTGGAATGAGCTGAAAACACCCAAAAACACTTGACAAGGCTAAAAACAACTTAAAAACAACTCAAATAACTTGAAAACACAAGAAACTAGGGAAAGACCCTTGAAATGAGCTTAAAACACTCAATAACATATCAAAAGGATAAAAACACCGTAAAAACAACTCAAATTTCATCAAAATACACAAAAAAGAATAAAAAGTGGTAAAAACACTATAAAACATCCTCAAAAAGCTTGAAAATACAAGAATCTATCAAAGGAGCATTGAAATTACCATAAATCACTCAAAACCAAATGAAAAGCCTAAAAGCACCACAAATAGCCTAAAATAACTTGAAAATGCAAGAAACTACGAAAAGAGCCTTGAAATGAGCTTAAAACACTCAAAACCCCATGAAAAGGGTAAAAACACAAAAAAGCAACCTCAAATAACTTGAAAATGCAATAAACTATGAAAAAAGCCTTGAAATGACTCTAAAACACTCAAAACAGCCTTTAAATGACCTTAAAATAGTCAGAAACATATGAAATGGCTAAAAACAACATAAAACAACCACAAATAACTTGAAAATTGTGCAAAAAGCATTGAAATGAGCTGAAAACACTCAAAAACACTTGCAATGCTAAAAACATCATAAAAACAACTCAAATAACTTGAAAACACAAGAAACTATGAAAAGACCCTTTAAATGAGCTTAAAACACTCAAAAACACTTCAAAAGACTAAAAACATCATAAAAAGAACTCAAATCTCTTATAAATGCACAAAAACGAATGAAAAGTGGTAAAAACACTATAAAACAACCTCAAATAACATGAAAATCCAAGAATCTATCAAAAGATCCTTGAAATGACATTAAATCGCTCAAAACCATATGAAAAGGCTAAAAGCACCACAAAAAAACCTCAAATAAATTGAAAAGGAAGAAACTATGAAAAGATCCTTAAAATGAGCTGAAAACACTGAAAACCAATGAAGAGGGTAAAAACCCAATAAAACAGCCTCAAATAACTTGAAAATACAACAAACTATGCAAAAAGCCTTGAAATGACTTTAAAACACCGAACAACACATGTAAAGGATTAAAACACTATAAAAACAACTCAAATCTATTCAACAACCATAAAAATGTATGAAAAGTAGTAAAAGCACCGCAAAAGAACATCAACTAAATTGAAAATGCAAGAACCTATCAAAAAAAACTTGAAATGACCTTAAAACACTCAAAACCAATTGAAAGGGCTAAAAACACCACAAAAACATCGTCAAATAACTTGAAAATGTGAGAAACAACGAAAAGAGCCTTGAAATGACTTTAAAAAACTCCAAATCACATTTCAAAGGCCAAAAACACCGTGAAATATTCTCAAATAACTTGAAAACACAAGAAACAATGAAAAGACCCTTGAAATGAGCTTAAAACACTCAAAAACACATCAAAAGGATAAAAACACCATAGAAACAACTCAAATCTCTTCAAAATGCACAAAAACGAATGAAAAGTGGTAAAAAAAATTATAAAAAGCCTCAAATAACTTGAAAATACAAGAATCTATCAAAACAGCCTTGAAATTACCTTAAATGACTCAAAACCATATCAAAAGGCTAAAAGCACCCCAAGACAACCTCAAATAACTTTAAAATGCAAGAAACTACGAAAGGAGCCTTGACATGAGCTTAAAACACTCAAAACCACATGAAAAGGGTAAAAACACGACAAAACAACCTCAAACAACTTGAAAATGCAAGAAACTATGACAAAGGCCTTGAAATCACTTTAAAACACTCAAAAACACATGCAAAGCATTAAAACACCATAAAAACAACTCAAATCTCTTCAACACACTCAAAAACGTATGAAAAGTAGTAAAAGCACTCTAAAAGAACATCAACTAAATTTAAAATGCAAGAATCTATCAAAACAAACTTGAAATGACCTTCAAACACTCAAAACCACTTGAAACGGTTAAAAACACCACAAAAACATCCTCGAATAACAGAAACAACGAAAAGAGCCATGAAATGACTTTAAAAAACTCCAAAACACTTGAAAAGGCCAAAAACACCATGAAATATCCTCACATAACTTGAAGAAGCTATCAAAAGAGCCTTCAATTGAGTTTAAAAC
This sequence comes from Drosera spatulata, assembly GCA_035668315.1. Classification (NCBI taxonomy): domain Eukaryota; kingdom Viridiplantae; phylum Streptophyta; class Magnoliopsida; order Caryophyllales; family Droseraceae; genus Drosera; species Drosera spatulata. The sequence goes on along the minus strand of JAOVYX010020518.1, from coordinate 9,682 downwards.
ACTCTAAAACACTTGAAAATGCTAAAAACACCATAAGAACAACTCCATTCACTTCAAAATGCACAAAAACGAATGAAAAGTGGTAAAAACACCATGAAACAACCTCAACTAACTTGAAAACTCAAGAAACAACGAAAAGAGCCTTGAAATGACCTCAAAACACTCAAAAACACGTGAAAGGGCTAAAAACACCACAAAACCACCAAAAACACGCAAGAAAACACTCAAATCTGAAAACACTCAAAATAACCTGAAAACACAAGAAACAACAGAAACAGCCTTTAATTAACCTTAAAACACGCAAAAACACATGAAAAGGCTAAAAACATCATAAAACAACATCAAATAACTTGAAAATTGTGAAAATAGCATTGAAATGGGTTGAAAACACGCAAAAACACTTGAAAAGGCTAAAAACACCAGAAAAACACTCTAAATAACTTCAAAAGGATAAAAACACCATAAGAACAACTCCATTCAGTTCAAAACGCACAAAAACGAACGAAAGGTGGTAAAAGCACCATAACACAACCTCAAATAACTTGAAAACTCACTAAACAACGAAAAGAGCCTTGAAATGACCTCAAAACACTCAAAAACACATAAAAGGGCTAAAAACACCACAAAACAACCTCGAATAACTTTAAACCACTAGAAACAACGAAAACAGCCTATAAATGACCATAAAACACTGAAAAACACATGGAAAGGCTAAAAACACCACAAAACAACCTCAAATACCTTGAAAATTGTGAAAAGAGCTTTAAACACTCAAAAACACTTGAAAAGTCTAAAAACACCATAAAAACAACTCAAATAACTTGAAAACACAAGAAACTTTTAAAAGACCCTTGAAAAGAGCTTTAACCTGATGAATCGCATTTTCAAACCATATCTGGACCATTTCGTGGTGGTCTTCATTGATGACATCCTAATCTATTCGAAGACCGTCTTAGATCACGAGCTCCACCTTCGATTGGTCCTAGCGACATTGCGGGCCCACCAGCTGTACGCAAAGTTTAAGAAGTGTGAGTTCTGGATGAGCGAGGTGGCATTTCTCGGACACGTGGTGTCTGGGAGGGGCATCATGGTCGACCCAAAGAAGATAGAAGCAGTCGCGGATTGGGCCAGGCCAACCAACGCCACCGAGGTCAGGAGTTTCATTGGATTGGCAGGGTATTATCGACGATTTGTCAAGGACTCTTCCAAGATCGCGATGCCGCTGACCAATCTGATGCGTCAATCCTCTAAGTTTATTTGGACAGAACGATGCGAAGCCGCATTCTAGGAGTTGAAGAGACGTCTCACCATCGCACCGATGCTCGCACTACCAGCAGGCAAGGAGGGATTCAGTATCTACAGCGATGCTTCTATACAAGGTCTGGGGTGTGTACTAATGCAGCATGGCAAGGTGATTGCGTATGCATCAAGACAGCTCAAGCCTTATGAAGTGAACTATCCGACACATGATTTGGAACTAGCCGCTGTAGTCTTCGCCCTCAAGGTCTGGCGCCACTACTTGTACAATGTCACGTCCCAAGTCTTCACCGATGATAAGAGCCTCAAGTGCATATTCATGCAAATAGAACTGAACATGCGACAACGAAGGTGGCTAGAATTACTGAAGGACTACGACCTGGATATTCAGTACCATCCTGGTAAGGCCAACGTGGTGGCTGATGCACTGAGCAGGAAGGTTCGAAGGGCGGAAGGTAGCCTGCAAATGTTAAGGATTACTGAAGCTGAGCTGATTGACGATTTCAACAAGCTGGCAATAGAGATTAGAGTGGCATCGTTGGAAGGAATAATGGCGAACTTACAAATTCAACCGACTCTACAAGAGGAGATCACGCGAGCACAGTGGACAGACGAGTCACTGCAGAGGATCATGAACGAGATGGCTCAAGGAAAAGGCATCGGGGTTCATGGTACAAGAAGATGGGTCAATACGATTCCAAGGACGCCTTTCCGTACCTGATGAACCAAATTTGAAGCGGAGGATCATGGAAGAGGCGCATCAGACACCCTATTCGGCCCACCCGAGGGGCAGCAAGATGTATCGGGACCTGAAGAAAAGTTTCTGGTGGGTGAATATGAAGAGGGAGATCGCAGAATTTGTAGCCAGATACATCACCTGTCAAGATTGAACTTCAACCACCAGGAGGACTACTGCAACCCTTAGAAATCTCTAAGTGGAAGTGGGAATCTATTTCTATGGACTTTATTACTGGGCTTTCGACGACGACCGGGGGGAAAGACTCGATTTGGGTAATCGTAGATCGATTGACCAAGTCAGCCCATTTTCACCCATTAAGAAGGCGTGGAATGTGAGACGAGTGGCAGAATTGTATGTGAACAAGATAGTTCGACTGCACGGAATACCGAGTTCAATCATATTAGATCGGGATGCTAGGCTCCAATCACATTTTTGGAAAGGCCTACAGGAAGCATGTGGGACCCGACTAAATTTCAACACAGCATTTCACCCCGCCACTGATGGCCAGACAGAGAGAACCATACAGACGCTCGAAGATATGCTACGGTCGTGTGTCCTCGACTTCATGAGGTCTTGGGATGCCTACCTACCACTTGTAGAGTTCGCCTACAACAACAGCTTCTATTCCAGCATAGGCATGGCGCCCTTCAAAGCTCTTTACGGTAGAAAATGTCAATCCCCTATATACTGGGACGGTATAGAGGATGTGACGACTCTTGGACCGAACATGGTACAACAAATGGCAGACGTTGTCAAACAGATCAGATCCCGGATGAAGGCAGCACAAGATCGACAAAAGAGCTACGCCGACACCTGACGAAGACCGTTAGAGTTCGAGACTGGAGACCATGTGTTTTTGAAGGTTTCTCCTACCAAAGGGGTGATGAGGTTTGGGAGGAAGGGGAAATTGAGCCCCCGCTACATCGGGCCGTACGAAGTATTAGAGCGAATCGGAACGATTGCCTATCGACTGGCCTTACCAATAGACCTATCAGCAATACACGATGTATTTCACATATCTCAACTCAGGAAATACCTGGCGGATCCAAGCCATGTAATCGAGCACGTGCCAGAGGAGTTAGATGGAAACTTGTCATACGAAGAACGACCCCTAGAGATAATAGACTATCGCGAGAAGATCCTAAAGAATCGGACAATATCCTTTGTCAAAATTCGGTGGGCGAACACCGAGGCGTCGAAGGCCACTTGGGAACGTGAAGAGGAGATGCGTGAACGCTACCCGGAACTCTTTCAAGGTAATTAGTCTAATTCTTAGAGTTGGTAGCTTAGACAATTTAGTTTCGAGGACGAAACTTTTTAAAAGTTGATAGTAATGTAATAACCTAAATATCAGCGCATTATTTTTTTAGCATTAATAATTAACGTTAAGACGAACGTAAATAAAAACGTACAGTCACATATAAGTGCTTAAAAATTTTATTCTCAAAACCACATTTTAAATAAAAATATGAACTCGTTATAAAATTCTGAGAATTTTGGTGTATTTAGTTCGACGATCAGTTAAAATAATTATACCAAATATAAACCTAAAGGATAACGCAATCTCAAATTATCCTAAACTGATCAACCGGAGGCTGACACGTGGCAGCCCCCTATCCTTTTCTTTTCCTATTTCTCTCCTTCCCTTCCTCTCCTCCTCTCCTCCTCTCCCTCACCCAACCCTAGCTGCCGCCCGCCTGCCGCGCTGTCGCCACCACCGCCTACCTGCCGCCGCCGCCACCTTCCCTCCCTCTCCTCCCTCCTCTTTCCCTCCTCCCCCTCCTCCTTCCCTTCTCCCCTGCCTGCACACCTCAGCCAGCCCGCCATCGTAGGGAGCAGCCCAGTCGCCGCCGGCCAGCCGCCACTGCCCCCTGCCTGCCAGCCGCTGCCCCGTGCCCCTATCGTTCCTCTTCTTCCTTCCTCCTCCCTTGCCACGCACCACCTCAGCCAGCCCGCCATCGGCCGTCGCCTGCCGCACCACCGCCCAGCAGCCGCCCCAGCTACCCCCAGCCGCCAGTCAGCCGCATAGCAGCTCAGCCTCCACCGTCCGCAGCAACCACCCCGCTGCCAGCCCACCGCCAGGGCAGCTGCCAAGGCCTGCCGCCACCAGCCACCGTGCCGCCGCCACTGATTGCCGCCCCCACTCCCCTTAAGTCTCGCGTGAGGTAACCTTACCCCTCCTAAATCCCTTGGTTGTGATCTGAGACTGTTTATGATGTTTTGATGTGTGATGATGTGATTGCTGGAGTTTGGGACTGTATTGAGACAATGATCCGTAGGTTGCGGTGAGTTTGGGAGATGAGGATTACGTATGGGGTGATGGGTTGGTTTGATAAATACTACTAGCGTATGGATTAATGATAATCCAATGAGAATTATAAATGGATTATAGCGCATATACGTATAGTAATTATTCGACAATGAATACGCGAACATAAATGATGGGATAAGCTCAATTGAGACGTTAATTAAGAATGGAGAACTAAACTAATAGAAAAATGGGACGAACAAGGTAATGCGTTTTAATAAAATTCGATATTCGGGAACTGAATAACCCATACGAGTTATCGTTTGAGGATGATATCGGGACGAAGGGAGGTTCGTTGTCCCTGGTAGAGATTTAGAATGATCGTCGAGGCACTGGGCACCGTTTTGCAGGTACTCGAAGGTTGCGCAGGGATATGGGCTCACCCTGGCGACTTAGATGCTGGAGCATGCTTGCAGGTATGCCACTAGGGGTACTGGGCAGATGTTTGCAGGGACCCGGGGTTGTGGTAGGACATAGCCCCCCGGCAACACGGGTGCTGGACAGATGCTTGCAGGGAGCCAATCGACGATGCGTTGATGTGTTTGAGGAAGGATTAGCCTTCCATTAGATGGATTTGATGAGGTCGTCGAGGCACTCGGCACTAGTTTGCAGGGACTCGAAAGTTGCACAGGGACATGGGCTCCCCCTAGCAACTTAGATACTGGAACGTGCTTACAGGTATGCCACGAGCGGTTGCTGGGCAATGTTTGCAGGGACCCGGGGTTGCGACAGGACTTAGCCCCCCAGCAACACGGGTGCTGGACATTTGCTTGCAGGGAGCCATTCGACGATGCGCTGATGTGATTTCATGTTGGGGGTGGAAGGAATTTCCATTGATTGATTTGAGACCATTCATGACCTGATCCTTTGGTGGTCAAAGATGGAATAATAAATTTAAAAGCGTAAGAACACGGGTAAAACAATTAAATGAAAGAGGGGCCGAAAGGAGAAAATGGTGACATTGAAGTTAATGGGGTTTTAATATACTGTCAAGCGACAGCTACACATATGCTAGGGTCTTAGCATGTGCAGTCTTGTCGCTGACAGTACCCGGGATCTACTGAGTGAATTCCTTGCTCACGGGTTTTCTTTTTGTCTTTGGTTTGTTTCCTCTATGATTAAGTACTGATGGAGATGGGGAGGCTTTAAAGTAGACGTGAGCCAATGATGGGTCCCTCCTGTTACTGTAATGAGAACCTTGTTCTGTAATAATTGAACCTTAGGGTCACACAATGGGAATTGTAATAATTGACTTCTCGTACCTTCTACTGTTTGAATGTAGACTTGGACTATTGTATGATAACTGCATTTGAATAGTGTTATTTGGTGGTTGTATTATGTACTATGGAGATTGAGATTATGTAATAATAAATAGTTGCTGCTTCCTCTTTATTCTTGTCAGTAGACTCTTTACAATTATTGCCTTGCTATGGATATCTATCCATAGCGGCAGTGATATCACGTATCTATAAACAATAAAAATGTCGTGGCGTTACAAAATGGTATCAGAGCGAAGGGTCTACAAAGAACCTAGGGGAAGCATAAGTTAGAAGCATATGAACGAAAGTATTACAAGTAACAACGGTTTAAGTACACTGATTGAGCAAGTGCTTTGTCATAATGTTGCAGAATGAATTTCGGAGTTGAGGTGGAGGTGGAAGACGTACTAGAAATGACACCTCGCTATCACACTAGGACCCGCCTGTGTGAGCACATCGACTGGATCCATGATCACACCCTGCCAAAGGCTATCGACCTGAACGAATGCTTTAAGCACCTGGTCTTTCAGGCCAAGATTTTACTGAAATCCCTTCCCCAAAAGGAGTTCAAATTCTTTCGAGAAAAGTATGCGGATCTACTCATAAATGGAAAGCTGAACGAGAAGTATCTTACGGATGGCAAGTGGCAAGTGGGCTTTGGTGAAATAGTGAGCAAGATTTACGATGACATGGTGATGAATGGCGAAACCGAACGATATCATTTTTAAGCGGGATTTTCGGCGAATCAATTGTAATAAGTCCGAAAGGATAAGACTTGGGGACAGTAGTGGATAAGATTCTGTTATTGTAGGCTCATGGGATATTAGACTCTGTGACCGAGTCACGTCTGTATGTGCTTTATTTGTGGTACCCTACCTCGTATAGCGTGTGACAATTGGACACCAATAAATTGTCTGTGTATGAAATTGAAGTTGTGTGACTACCGCATTCGGTTTTATATATATCTCTCAAACTCTTTCACCATTCTTTTCATCACAACTAAAAGAAAAATCATCTTTTGAATTTACAGCTATCATAGTTTGCCATTAATCCTCGCTACTACCATGACTCATCCTCTGATGCTCCTGCCCTGCAAGGCAGAGACTACAAGCATCCGGGGGCAGGGAGGTCACGGGGATAGCAACCTAGGAACCCTCCCACCGACCGAGTCACGGAGTTCTTGATGGACGAACTCATTCAGGCCAGAAACCGAGGACCTCCGCCGGCAGAGGATACGGACACGATCTGGCGGAACATTAGTGCATAGAACCCTCCACGGTTCACTGGGGAGGGAGACCCCACATTCCTTGAGGAATGGATACGAGAGTTTGAAAAGTTGTTCGGGGTAGTACGATGTCCAGATGATTGGAGAGTGGACTATGCTGTATATTACCTCAAAGGAGAGGCGGACGCTTAGTGGCACACGGTGCAGGACCATGCTCGGACCCCAGGGTTCCACTAGGAACTGTTCACACAACTACTACGGGATAGGTACTACCCAGAACAAGTTAGAGACCGGAAGGAGGAAGAGCTCATCTCCCTGAGACAGGGGGACAGGACAATGGTAGAGTACGCGGTGGAGTTCATTAAGCTACTACGATATGCCCTGTCCTTTTATCGTACCGAGAAGAAGAAGAAGAATCAGTTCATACGAGGCCTCAACCAGAGGCTTAAGACGGCGATTGCTGCAATAAGGTTTGACACCTTTCAAGATCTCTACGAAGCAGTGCTCAATCAAGAACGGAGTTTCAATGAGGCGGAGGACGAGATGCGCACTCAGCAAAGTAGTCAGGGAGGGAAGTGGTCCAGTCAATCATCCTACTCAGGCTCGACGTCGAGGGATAGCCCGACATTTCAAATGCCCTTCCAAGGCAACCCATTAACCTACAACGGCTCACCAAAGAGATTTCGAGGTCAGGCCAGCCAGTACCCCGAGTCACAACTGAGTCAAGGGCGTAGTCGCCACTGGTCATTTCAAGGCTCTTTTGATAGTTTTTTGCATTTTTAATTTATTTGAGGTTATTTTATGGTGGTTTTTTACGTTTTCAAGTGTTTTTGAGTGTTTAAAAGTCATTTCAAGCCTATTTTCGTTGTTTCTTGCGTTTTCAGGTTATTTAAGGATGTTTTATAGTGTTTTTAGCCCTTTCATATGGTTTTGACTCTTTTAAGGTCATTTCAAGGTGGTTTTGGTAGATTCTTGCGTTTTCAATTTAGTTGAGGTTCTTTTCGGATATTTTTACTAGTTTTCAAATTTTTTTCTGTATATTGAAGAGATTTGAGTGATTTTTATGATGTTTTAATCCTTTAAAAAAAGAAATGAATATTGATAAAGAAACAATAAAACAACCATAAAAAACATGAAAACGCAAAAAACTTCGAAAAAGCCTTGAAATGACTTTTAAACACTTAAAAACATATGTAAAGGCCAAAAATACCGTAAAATAGCCTCAAATCTCATTAAAAGTCACAAAAGCAAATGAAAAGTGAAAAGTAAAAAACAAAACAGCCTCAAATAACTTGAAAATACAAGAATTTATCGAAGAAGCCTTTTCAAGAGTTTTTGAGTGTTTTCAGCTCATTTCAATGCTCTTTTCATAATTTTCAAGTTCTTTGAGGTTTTTTAATGGTCTTTTTAACCTTTTTCTGTGTTTTTGAGTGTTTTAAGGTCATTTGAAAGCTGTTTTCGTTGTTTCTTCTTGTGTTTTTAAGTTATTTCAGGTTGTTTTGTGGTGTTTTAATCCTTTTTTTTTTTTAGTGTTTTGAGCTCATCTCAAGGCTTTTTTCATAGTTTCTTGTATTTTCAAGTTATTTGAGGTTGTTTTGTTGTGTTTTTACCCTTTTCATGTGGTTTTGAGTGTTTTAAGCTCATTTCAAGGCTCTATTCGTACTTTCTTGTGTTTTCAAGTTATTTGAGTTGTTCTTATGGTGTTTTTAGCCCTGTCTAGTTATTTGAGTTGTTTTTATGGTGTTTTTAGCCTTTTCATGTGTTTTTGAGTGTTTTAAATTTATTTCAATGCTCTTTTCATAATTTTCAAGTTAATTGAGGTTGTGTTACGGTGTTTTTAGTCTTTTCATGTGTTTTTGAGTTTTTAAGGTCATTTAAAGGCTATTTTTGTTGTTTCTTGGGTTTTCAAGTTATTTGAGGTTGTTATATGGTGTTTTTAGCCTTTTCATGTGTTTTTGAGTGTTTTGAGGTCATTTCAAGGCTCTTTTCGTTGTTTCTTGCATTTTCAAGTTGTTTAAGGTTTTTTCATGGTTTTTTTTTTTTGTCTTTTCATGTGGTTTTGAGTGATTTAAGGTCATTTCAAGGCTCTTTTCATAGATTCTTAGATTTTCCAGTTATTTAAGACTGTTTTATAGTGTTTTTACCACTTTTCATTTATTTTTGTGCGTTTTGAAGATATTTAAGTTATTTTTATGGTGTTTTTAGCTTATTGATGTGTTTTTGAGTGTTTTAAGCTCATTTCAAGGGTCTTTTCATAGTTTCTTGTGGTGTTCGTAGCCTTTAAATGTGTTTTTTTGAGTGTTTTAAGGTCATTTCAAGGCTCTTTTGATAGATTCTTCCGTTTTCAAGTTATGTGAGGTTCTTTTATGCTGTTTTTATCACTTTTCATTCGTTTTTGTGTGTTTTGAAGAGACTTAAGTTGTTTTTATGGTGTTTTTAGCCTTTTGAAGAGTTTTTTGAGTGTTGTAAGCTCGTTTCAAGGGTTTTTTCATAGTTCTTGCGTTTTGAACTTATTTGACTTGTTTTTATTATGTTTTTTAGTGTTTCTGAGTGTTTTCATGCGTTTTTGAGTGTTTAATGTGTTTTTGAGCGTTTTGAGCTCGTTTCAAGGCTCTTTTCACAGTTTCTAAAGTTTTCAAGTTATTTAAGATTATTTTATAGTGTTTTTAGCCTTTTCATGTGTTTTTGAGTGTTTTAGGGTCATTTCAAGGCTGTTTTACTATTTCTCACGTTTTTATGTAATTTTCAAAGCTTTTTTCGTTGTTTCTTGCTTTTTCAAGTTATTTGATGTTGTTTTATGGTGTTTTCAAGCCTTTCCATGTGTTTTTGAATGTTTTGAGGTCATTTCAAGGCTCTTTACATTGTTTCTTGTATTTTCAAGTTATTTGTGTTAT
>JAOVYX010020517.1:0-16944 GCA_035668315.1 Drosera spatulata | reverse complement strand
ATGAGCTTCATTTAGCCTTTATCTTGATATTTTGGGATGCTTGCAACAATGTGGGCTCGAGGACCTTAAAAGCAATGGATGTTTTTTGACTTGGTATAATAACCAAGGGCCTTCTTCATGGATGAGAATCAAACTAAATAGAGCCTTGGAGATCAGAAATAGTTCCAGAAGTATATGCACAGTGAGGTTTCCTTCTTGGAGTCTGAAATCTCGTATCATAGCCCTGGTGTAGTTCAGATATTTAAGGAGCAGATAATTTCGTTCCCTTAATATCTAGATTGAGGATAGGGATTTTGTACCTATAGTTTGAAGTGGGTGTGCTATGGAGTTTGATGGCACTCTTATGTATAGAATCATGCAGAAACTTAAAGCGTCGAGAAGTCATTTAAGAGATAAGCATAAAAAGGGGTATTTGAATATTGTTGATTGAGTGGAGACTAGTAGGAAGGAGTTGGAGAAAGCCTTGCGGAGTTTTAGAGAGGACTTGCTGAGAATAAGTTGATAGCTGATGAGAAGGCACTTTTGTATAGGCAAAGCCTGATGGAGGAGGACAGTATATTGAAGCAGAAATCTAAGGACGACGGGTTGAACCTTATGAATAGAAATTCAAAATATGTCTATTCAATAATAAAATCCAAGCTGACCAAGTCTAAAATCTTGAGTATAACAGTAGCAGATGGTAGGAGATTGTATGATATGGAAGAAGTTAAGCAGGCTATTGTGAATGGTATGCAACAAGTGATGGATGTCTCATGGCTGAAGAGTGCTGATATGGATCCAATGATCATTCAAGAAGGTAATGTCCTAATAGCTCAGCGAAAAAAGTGAATTGATCAAGGACTTTAATCAGCATGATGTTTGGCTGGCTATCAATGGTATTGACAATATGAAATCGCTTGGGATTGATGGATATACGACTGCTTTTTATAACAAGAGTTGGGAGTGGATTAAGGAGGACTGGTTTCAAATAGTGCTTTTGCCGTAGGCTATGATTCATGAGATGGAAGCTATATGCAGAGCGTATTTATGGTCTGGGACACAAACCTCAATGCAGGGCCTTAGTTGCATGGAATGATGTATGTAGGCCACAAAATGAGGGAGGTTTGGGAATAAGAAAAGTTAAAAGAGTGGAATACTGCTATGATCTTCAAAGGAATTTGGGACATAGAGCTGCATAAAGAAAGGTTGTGGTTACATATTTTCATATTACCACCTCAAATCTTGCACATTTCCATATTACAACCTCAAATTTTCACATTACAACCTCAAATCATCATCTTATGGACAAATTACTACCTCAAATCTTAGATAATTCCATATCACAAACTTAAAGTTTGTAATTCTATATTTCTTGTACAAATTACAATCATGTGGACAAATTACCTCCTCAAATCCTAAATAATTCCATGTTACAACCTAAAACTCGTCTACGACCCAACCATCTAGTACACTATCTTTTTCTTTCCCATGACTAATAGCTCTAAACTCGGTCTGGACTAGTATTAGATCCTCTGCTGGTGAGAAAACTCACCCGCTCTTAAATCTTTCATTATTAGAACCTTCCAAAATGCTTTTTGAAATTTCATGTGTTCATTATTTCTCATTTTAAATAAAGTTTTGCAGTATATAAAGTTTTCATAAATGAAATCCTCCATTTATAACTATTATTATAGAAATTTACGAGGCAAACCTATATTGTCCAGCAGTCATTATATATACAATTGCTCGATACGGATGCATCGAACGATTGAGGTGTTAATCTGTTCATTTTCAATTGAAGGGTTCGGATAGTTTTTAGAGGTTGGAATGAAAATTTGACCCTTGGAGCTAAAGTAAAAAATGCTTGTTATAGTGGCTTGTTTGTTACTTTTGCAGCAACCAAGATTCTTTCATAACTTAGTTATTTTTTAAAGTTAATAAAAAAAATGACAATAATCATTAAGTTGTCCAAAAGATTGTAATTTTAATATGTAAAATGAATATAACTACTTTCAACATTGTAAATATGGTACTCCATAATATTCAAGATTTGAGGTGGTAATTTGTCCACTAAATTGTAATTTGAATAAGTAAGTTGGAAATATCAACTTTTTGAGATTGTAATATGGAATTATTTAATAGGTCCATAAGATGATGATTTAAAGTTGGAATATGGAAATATCAATTTTTGAGGTCTTAATATGGAATTATGCAAGATGTGAGGTTGTAATATGGAAATAACCCAATGGATAAATGCCTGTTACTTGAAGGACTGCAGTGTATGGAATGCTGTCATTAAGTAGGGTCAGTCCTGGGTCTGGAAAGCCATTCTTCAAGCAAGGGACTCTCTGATACAGAAAACTAATGGGGTGCAAAACATGAGATGGGCTTCGTTCGTCTGATGTGTATAATGTGACTCAGGGGTATGCTACGTTCAGATGGAGAAAGGAAACTGAGAAATGGCACTCTTGGATATGGGATAAACAGCTCAGGCCTCGAACTTCTTTTATTTTTTGGCTGGTTGCTAGGAATGGCATCTTGACCAGGGAGAAACTACACGCACGGGGGGTTGTGGATGATGATTGTTTTGTTCTGTGCGGAAGAATGGTTGAATCGAGAGACCATCTCTGTTTTTTATGTCCATTTGTGCAGGAGCTATTGCATCCTTCGTTAGGGAGTCTGAAGCTGGCAAGAAGAGCATGTGAATGTGCATCATGGCTTGAATGGTGGTTGAAGGTGGCAAAGGGGTAGACGGAATTTGCTAGAAGTAAAAGGAAGAAGATAGCTGAACTGGTGGTTATGGTGTGGGAGGAACGCAATAGGAGGATTTTCCAGCACCAGTATAGGGATGTTATGAATTTAAATGTTGTATTGTTAGATCGATTTTGATGTAAATCAGGTTGGGTAGGATAGACATACAATCCTTTTTATGATTGTTGGTGAGTTTAAATGAAAGCTAACTCGTTCCTAAAAAAACTCGTAAATCTTCTTCAGATGAGCAAAGTCACGACCATGATCAGCATAGTCACGTCCGTGACCAAATAGATCTGGCTCAAGTCCTCGACAGTCATGACCATCACTCCCGTGACGGCTTGTTCTAGTCCTAGGTTGCTTTCTGTACACAGTGTCACGATCGTGACCAACTCCCAGGTGGTCGTGATAGCCTATAAACACTTCAAATCGACTCCAAAACACCTCAAAGCATTCATGAACATCTTCATATACATAATATACATCAATAAAGCTGAAAACATCATCAAAGCCATCTTCAAGACACGTTCAAACTTCATCATTTCTTCATAATCATCACCACCACTTTAATCTTCACTTTAGTTTATTTTCCTTGTACACTCAAAATATTCTTTCTCTTGATCAAATCTGCATGAAAAACAAGAAAGTAGCAATATTAATGTTCCAAAATTAAAACATAACTAAATACGAAAAGAAATGAAATAAAACAAACTAAACAAAGAAAATTAACTCTTTTCAAAAAAAAAGGAAAAAAAAAAGTGTTATCACACCCATCGGGGACCTTTTCATAATTTCCTGAGTATTGACAGCCGCATAGTTAACTTCTAGAGTTACTTTGGCAGCTGTCACCAAGTCATTTGTCTAAGGCTTTTGTTTTATGGAATTATTTTTATCTCCAAAGGGAACAAAACAAGTATGGCACGATAAAGTAAGGTGCAGAGGAGTCCAGTGTAATCTGCTCTGTACATCCACTCTTCATATTGTGACCCGTGTGTTCCACTCATTTACTTCTTCTTCTTCATTTTTTTTTTTTTTTTTTAATTTTTGGTTCATCTTCATCCTTTACTTTATAATTACACAAGTGACAAGTGATGCAAGAAATTGTAATCTGCTTTTAAAAAGACTCCTACGTTTGGTTCTGCTGTAATCTTCTTGATTCAGACACCAAAATCTTGAGAAATCAACTTCGGCCACTTGTGTGAACTTCCATTTGTTAGATTTGCTTATGGTGCCCAAACCTTCACAGGTTTGGAATCAGTGCACTAATCTAATTTTGAGTAAAAAATTTAACCATTTGAGCTATGTAGCTGCCTTCATATTTATAGACAACATGGTTATCCTAAATGCTAGGTCTTTTTGTATTGCTACATAAAACGTAGCCCTTGATTTCAAATATGGTAGCCTCGAGAACTAGTCTCTTAGCAGTCGAAAATTCTAGGTATTTTGTCGTTATTGTACGACTTTGTCATTGTACACAGATCCTTTTTAAGTTTTAACGGTGAAAAAAAAAAAAAAACAAGGAAAGCAAAGAAATCATTAAGTTTTAACGGAAGAGATGATGACAACCGTCATCTTATAAATATTACATGAGTCGGGTAGGTAGTTTTTGTAAGTATCATACTTTGGGTTTGTTTTTTATAAATATCAATGATTCCAGCTGCTTATTTGTAAAATCCCTATCCTGATTTGTTCTCTACTACTCTGCCTTCTGGCTTTACTAGAGATGAATTTTACCAACACTTGTATAGCACTGGCTGACCTGAGTTTTTCTTGCTATTTTTATGTGACTGTCGTTGTTTCTCATATAACTTCTCTATACTTGAAGATTTCTTGGTACTCTTAGCTCTGCTACATCATCTAGACTTGGGAAACAAAATTTTTTATCGGATTCCCACTATGCTGATTATCTCCGTTACCTGGTACTTCGTTACATTCTTCAAAGTACCAGCAAGCCTAGATCTATGTAGCCTAATGTACATCGTAAAGACTAGTTTTGTTCCTTGTCAATATCTTAGCGAATTGTCACTCTCCTCAAGAGTTCCAACAGTTTGCATGGCTATAGGAATGCCATTTTGTTGTATCGTGTGCAATGTTGTCCTTGAGATTGTTCTGAACCTTATCATATTTTATTGTTCGTTTGAGCTGCTTCTTGACCTTGATCTTTTCTCTTCCAAACTTTCTCTTAAGTGGGGTCTTATTTATTGATTCACTTCTTTTGGTGTTTCTCCTAGACCTGTGCAATCTGTCTCAATTCTGGCATTTAATTTGACGAGTTAAAATACATGTATGATTTTCTCATGAACAGAAAACGTTGAGCTCTGTGAAATAAAAATCGAAGCAATCGAAGTGCATAATGCTGAAACCTTCTCGTGTTCATCATAACTGAAATCACGGAACAGCTGAAGTCTTTTTCTTTGTCCTTTTGGAATATTGCTATCTGGCAGCCATGAAAGATTAGACTAGGAGTGAAAGATTAGTGAAGAATAACATGCCCTTTCTCTAGGCTTCAAATATGCAAGCGCCTGTGCCTTGCGCCTGGAACCCAGTGACCCTTGGCGCCTCAATGCCCCTCGTGCCATTTAAAACACTCTGAAGGATTGCTTGGGAGATATAGTAAAACAAGGATTTTGCCGAGGTTTTATTTTCTTATCGCTGCATTTCAAACAAACGGTACAGTAAAAGGGGAGTGGGTTGTGGTAACAATTTAGCCGTTCCGAGGATATTGGTTTCTTTGCCTCAGTGGCATTGCATTTATATGTGAACAATGTGATGCTGACTGCGGTGAGCAAGAGCGAGACTGAAATATTACAGAGTCCTTTATTTATTCTGTTGACCTCTCACTCCTTCATTTATTCTACAGATGTTCTTACTCTCTTTATCGGATAGGTATTCTGTCCATCTAGTCGCATTGCATTTTAACACCCTCCTTTTCCATATCTTTCATTTGCTTCTCCTTCTGCTCTGGAATGCTCTAATCACTTTCCAGACATACTAAAAGGTGCAACATCAACTTTTGGGTGAAGTGCCCATCAATCTTGTGCATGAATTTCTACTGAACTCTTTTAAGACTGGGTCATTGGTGCCGTGTTTGTCATCATTAAGGTGGATGGAGTTGCTTCCAGTAACGTAAGTCTGATGAGTGCACAAAAATATCTTATGTGCAGGAGATGAAGATTAACAAGTATTTTGAACCAATTGACATGAGTGCTGAGGCAATCATCAATCTGCAGCTTGAAAGAGAGAGATCAAGAGTGCAATTGTTAAGTGTCGTGTGTAGACAGGCTTATCACGAGAAAGCTGAACTGGAAATGGCTGCTGATGTGAATAAAGCAAAAGCCCTGATAAGCCAACACGACACTGCTAATGTATCTACGATGAACAAGCTCATGTGAAATAAGGTTGGAAAGCTCGGCCTCATTGCTCGCTCAAGGAATAATCATGTGAGTATTTTGATACCTTGGTTATTCTTTTTATGATTCTCTCTATACGGGAATTCTCATTTGAAGTCACATCCTTTTGCAGATTTTTGCAGAATCTCAATCTTGTACTTTTAAACTTTCTTTTGAGAATTTGTACTTCTAAACTTGATGTTGAAGATTCATACATGAGTTCTTTTTTTTCCTTTCAAACCATCCCCAACCAACCCCCCAAATCAATGTCGTTGATTTCCTTCTTGGATATATATAACGAATGAATGCCAGTTCTTCTGTTTATTCCTGTAAAGATTTCTTCGACAGGATCTTTGCCTCAAGAATCCTATTTCTGATGCTAGCTAGCAGTCAATCAGTTGATCTTCTTATTGTACATGTACATCTTATATATATTACTGTAGTAGTTTAGAACATATGTCGAATTGATTGTGTTTGATAATGGATATCGTAAATACTAACTATCTCAACAGGTACTTTGGAGTTGTTGTCGGTTTTCGATGTTTGGATATGCAGTTGTGATTGGAGCTTTGGAAATGTAAAGGTGTTACGGTGTTTTGGAGATATTACGATGTTTTTTTTTTTTTTTTTTTTTTTTTTTTTTTTTTTTTTTTTTTTTTTTTGAGATGTCAGTGTTTAGTGTTATGGAGATGGCGGTAAGTTTGAGGAACGAGATCATGAAGTATTCTGATATGCATGATCAGTTAAGCGGAATTGGTTTAGTCATAAGTCGTTTTTTTTTCTAACTGTGATGTCAGAAATTCGACATTTTAAGACATCAAGAAACAATCTATTTATGTAAAAATAAGAGTTAGTGTTAGGTTGTGTGTGTCCCTTCACTTTAGGGCATCATGACTAAACCTCGTTAGTCACTTGATAACATTGTTTGAATCAATATAAATCATTGTGTCCTGTAATGTCTATTTTATATTTAAAACGGTTAGAAACACATCTTAGACACAAAGAGATTTATCAAAGATTTAAATCTCTTCTATTGATTAATTTCGTTAGTCTATGATATAATAACTTGCATATTAGTCAAGCTTAATTGTATATTCTTTTCGTCCAAAAATAATTATAACATTTTCACTGTTTATATTATTCAATATATATTTTGAGGAGTTTTGTTTTACGTCTTAATGACGTCACAAAATTATGTCATCGACGTTAAGTTATAATAAATAATTTAAATTATATTAGTATTTCACGATAATTTTTTAAAAAATAATATTAGATTTTTTCATGACATAAATTAAGCTTTGCCTTTATTGGATTGAAGGGAGTACTATTTACAGAATTTTTTTTAAAAGAGTTTATTCAAACTTCCTTTTTAGACTAGATCATTGTACCATGAGAATTACAAAGAAGGTTGCGTACATGGTCCTTTCTTTCTTTGTTTCTTGGTATGCATGATCAGTTGAGTTGTTGATGTTCAGATTAGGGGGATGATTGAAATCAATTGGAGTCATGATGCACTGACGCACTTGATGCGGGAAATGAGAGTGGTGTGCATATGCTGCTTGTGAGGTACGTAGACGAGCTGGGATCATACTCCGCTTGTCATGTGTGGTTGTAATCGTCGCGATGCATTAGGCAGCAATGGATGTGAGAAGTAGCACGTGTCAATTGGCATAGAGGAAGAAGAAGTAATGTGAATTGAATCCGGTACGGATTGTTAGGCGTAATGTTATGCTTGTGTTAGAACAAGTTCAATAGCTAACTATATATGAAGTTTTTATCAAAATATATTAATAATTTTTAAATTAATCATTTCAATGGGTTTATCTTTTAATGGCAAATTTGGCATTTTGTCAAATTGACTGTCAAATTTTGTTACAAAAATAACAAATTTGTTGTAAATTATGAAAAAACATAATTATTTTTTTTTAAGATGATATATTTATATCTAAGTTCAGATATTTTTTTTTGATTTCATCTCTTTTTAAGGCTATTAAAAGAGAACATCTAACTAGTCATTAATTAAATCTAATCATCTTAATTAGGTGATAAAACATTAGGTATTAATTAATCATTTTGAAACTATTAGTAGAGCTCATTTGTAAGGTGTTATATACATATTTCTAAGAAAAGAAAATTTTTCTCTCTTTCTAAATCCTCTTCCTAAAATAGTTTAATTTCTTCTTTAATTTCGACGTTTTATTGTTCGACAAAATCAATCCGGATATATTGACGAATCGGTTGAACCGGTACGAGCACTTGTTCTGCAACACGTTATCAGCACGAGACTCTAACTAGTTGAGATCGAAAGGCAAACGAAGGTACTTTATTATACTTGCATGTTTTGATTTTGTTTTGATCCATATCATACTAATCTAATTAAAATAATTATGGTTCCACTCCCGGACGAAGTATCCTCTGTGTAAAAACCTATTACTATCTCCGTCCCATAATTTTTACAACGTGTTTCTCTCCATACACTATTTTGCAAGCAATTTGAGAAATTTTATTACTCATTTAAACGATACGTTTTATATTTTCTATTACCTCCAGGTTATAGTACATAACATTTTCTATCATTAATGTTTCACGATATTTTCCCAAAAAATAATATTTGATCGTTCCGTAACTTCGGTTAAAACTTATATCGTCATGCATGTCTGGTCAAAAAATTATAATCTTTTTGGGACGGAGGGAGTAATTAATTTCAACATGTTGATGTGATTTATCCGTTCCATGTGGATCACTGGCAAGTTTGATGTGCTTTATCCCTTTTGTGTGGTTCATCCGTGAACATTGATGTGGTTATCTCATTTTGTGTATTTCATCCGCAAGTGACGAGATTGCTCCAAATAGAGAGATTTAACTTTTATGTTTTTTAATATGCAATAAATGATGTAATGGTCTCCAATGATGAAGAAATAACAAACAGGATCTAGAAAAATCTTAATGATTTATTATTTTATTTATTGTTATTATTAGTTAGTAAGATTGTAACAATCATTTACTTCTTCTTTATAATTAAATACTTACTTTGAGAATAATGATGAATAATCAAAGTTTTTAAAAAAATATATATGAGTGAAATTGAATAAAATTTTCTTTATTTGACTGTTGTAGGAACTGATTAATTTTATATCACTTTTATCAGTAAAATAAACGACTTAAAATGAATTACAGTATTATGAAAAGATAGTAATAATTGAAAAAATCTTATTACTGCCATCAAAGTGCTATATTCATATATCAAACAAAGTAAAATATTTTTGTATATGATTTCTTTAAAAAAAAAATAGATAAACCTAATAAATTTATCACTTTGATGTATTCAGAGGATTATGACAGACCTCACAAAATTTGAATTCAAAGCACTAGATCTATCAGGAGAAAATTATCTATCATGGATTTTTTGATATTGAATTACACTTAGATACAAAAGGTCTAAAACATATCATAAATGGAGGACAACGAAGCAACCTCACAAGAAAATGCTCAAGCACTGATTTTCTTAATGTATCATCTCCACGAGGGGTTGAAATCTGAATATCTTATTGTCAAAAATTCATATGTGTTATGGATTAGTTTGAAAGGAAGATTTAACCATCAGAAGTTGGTATTTCTTCCACATGTTAGATATGAATGGGCAACTCTAAGATTGCAAGATTTGAAATCTGTGTAAGAGTATAATTCTGCATTGTTCAATATTACTTCACGCATGGCACTATGTGGAGAACCTATATCTGAGAAGGAAATATTAGAGAAAATATATTTTATTTTTCACCCTGCAAATACAACTCCAATGCATCAATATCGGATTCTAAAATTTACTGAGTATAGTGAATTACTTTTAATACTCCTTATTGCTGAAAAAAACCAGCAGTTGCTGATGGAAAATTCTTAAGCTCATCCAATTGGTTTCGCCCCATTATCTGAAGCAATATTCATTGGAAGTGGCAATTGGCACGGAAGGGGACGAGGTCTGGAGGTGTTCATGGTCGTAGAAGATTTCACGATCGATGTTATAACCCAATTGCAAGTGCGGGTCATCAGAAGTGGTAAGATGACAATCAGACACAGAAGAGGGGAAAGGCTCCATATAACAGACCCGGAAAAAATGCCAAAGAAAAGTGTTTTACTTATGGGCTGGAAGATCATTAGTCTAGATCTTACAAAACTCCTAAACAATTTGTTGACCTTTATCAAAACTCTATTAAAGATAAAGACAAATCATTGGAAATAAACTTCACTAAAGATCATTCTCAACCAATTCCACTATCGAAAAATGTTATAGATTTAGCTGGGTGTTTCAATACTGAAGCAAACGACAACTATAATGAAGAAGCTGCATATGAACCACTTGAATGGTGAAAATATGTCTACAATACTCCTTAAAGTTCTATTATTGTATTTTTAGTGGGTATTCTCTTTTTTGTTGTTTCAAGCAATGTAATAAATTTTTGTTGTTTCAAGCAATGTAATAAACTTTATATTAATAAATATTTTATTTATACAATTATCATGAAAGATATGTGCATTGTTGATAGTGTAACGAGTTATACAATCCTTCAAAGTAAGAAATATTTTTCAAATTTAAAGATAGATGACCCAAATATTAATACAATCTCTGGTACTTCAGAGATCATTGATGATTTTGAAAGGACTAATTTTACACTATCAAATGGTACGCAAATCCATGTCAAGCATGCTTTATACTCCCAAAAATCCAAAAGAAGTCTTCTAAGTTTTAAGGATATTCTTCTTAACGGTTTTCATTTTGAAAGTACAAGTAAAGATGGACAACAATATCTTTATATAACATCTTTTATTTCTGGAACCAAACAAATCCTTGAAAAACTTTCGACTTTTCCATCTGGGTTGTATTTTATCAAAATCAAGGTTATTGAGTCGTATAGTGTTATGGATTCAAAGTTCGTTGATCCTAATACAATTTTGTTATGGCACGAGGGACTTGGTCATCCAGGTAGTACGATGATGCGTCGTATCATTGAAAATTTCAATGAACATCCTCTTAAAAATCAAAAAAATGTTTTAAAAAATAACAGTCACCCTTGTATTCCATATTCACAGGATAAATTAATCACAAGCCTTTCTCCATCAAAGCTTCCTTCTGAATCACCTTTATTTCTTAAAAGGATTCAAGGAGACATTTGCAGTCCGATTTATCCATCATCTGGTCCATTTAGATATTTCATGATTTTGATTGATACTTCTACAAAATGGTTTCATGTATGTCTTCTTTCTATTCGTGATGTTGCCTTTGCCAAGCTTCTCACTCAAATTATTAAATTACGAGTTCATTTTTCAGACAACCCCATCAAGTCTGTTCGTCTTGATAATGTCAAAGAATTCACTTCAAAGGCATTTGATAAATATTACATGTTAATAGGTATCTTAGTAGAACATCTTGTTGCTCACGTCCATACATAAAATGGTTTATCCGAGTCATTGATAAAAAAAATCCAATTAATTGATAGACCTCTACTCATGAAAACAAAGTTGTCTATCTCTGCTTGGAGACATGCGATATTACATGCTGCAAGTCTTATTTTCATTAGACCAACGGCTTATCACAAGTTCTCCCCATTACATCTTGTTAAAGGTCAAGAACCAAATATTTTTCATCTAAAAATTTTTGGGTGTGCTGTATATGTTCATATTGTACCACCACAATATACCAAGATGGGTTCACAAAAAAGACTTGAAATTTATGTGGGATTTGATAAGTCTTCTATTGTAAGTTATCTTGAACCTCATACTGGAGATCTTTTCACACGGCACGTTTTGCAGATTGTCATTTTGATGAAATTTTATTTTCTACTTTGGGCAAAAATAATGTTTTATCTAAACCAAAGTCAAAGTTTTCTTGGGAGGCAATGGGATTGCATGGATTAGATATGCTTACAAATCAATGTGAAAAATGAAGTGAAAAGGATTATTCACTTATAAGATATTGCAAATCAAATATGTGATGTATTTAATGATGCAATCAAAATTGTGAAGTCGTATATACCTGTAGTAAATATGTCATCAACAATACATACCTCAGGAGAAGGATGTCAGTAGAGACCTTACTAAGGCTCATATTCTTATTGATAAACCACGCTTGAAGCGTGGAAGACCAACATGTGCAAAAGATACTAGACCACGTAAAAGAAGGTATGGTAAAAATGTTATATCAAGTGTCCCAGAAAAGACAAAAATCTTCCAGATGGAATTATCCCCTAAGAGGATAATGTCCTTGATGAGATTCCACAACTTGAAAATCAAGAGATCTCAATCAATTATATGCATACAAATCAAGTATGGGATCGAGAAGATGTCATATTTGATGACATATTTGCATATGCTATTGCATCAGAAATTGATATGTCTCCTAAACCTAGAAGTGTTCAGAAATACAAACAAGGGGAGGATTGACCAAAATAAAAAGATACAATCAATGCAGAATTGCAATCTTTGTTTAAAAGAGAA
Source organism: Drosera spatulata (assembly GCA_035668315.1). Classification (NCBI taxonomy): domain Eukaryota; kingdom Viridiplantae; phylum Streptophyta; class Magnoliopsida; order Caryophyllales; family Droseraceae; genus Drosera; species Drosera spatulata. The sequence continues at coordinate 4,336 of JAOVYX010020517.1, read as the reverse complement.
GTGTTTGGGCCTGTAGTTCCAACACCAAATGGCATTACCCCTGTTGAAAATAAATGGGCTTTCGTTCGAAAACGAAACAAAAAGAATGAGATTATGAGATATAAGGCTAGATCAGTAGCCCAAAGATTCTCACAAATATCTGATATATATTATGAGGAAACATATTCTCAGTAATAAATGGAATCACTTTTCATTTTCTTATTGGTTTGACAACCATAGAAAATCTTGAAACCAGGCTTATTGATGTTCTGATGGCTATTTATATGGATCCCTTTATAAGGATATCTATATGAGAATCTCTGAAGGATTAAATGTACCAGAAGCACAAAAATCCAATTAGTTATATTTATTTAAGCTACAACGGTTGGTATATCGGTTAAAGCAATTCGATCGTATATGGTACAATCGAATCAGTGAGTATCTGATTGAATTGGGATACAAGAATAATGATGTATGTCCACATGTCTTTATCAAGAAATCACAAAATGGTTTTGCTATCATCGTTGTGTATGTGGACGATCTCAATCTTGTAAGTACTGCACAAGATCTCACAAATGCAACCTCACTCTTGAAGGGGTGAATTTGAATTGAAAGAATTTGGCAAAATTAAATTTTGTTTGGGCATTCAAGTTGAACACTTAGCAAGTGGAATTTTTGTCCATCAATGGCTATACACTAAGAAGATCCTTTCTCGGTTTTATATGGATAAACTAAATTTTGTCTAGACATACAAGTTAAACACTTAACAAGTAAAATTTTTATCCATCAATCGTTATATACTGAGAAGGTCCTTTCTCGATTTTATATGGATAAAATTCATCCATTGACATCTCCAATGATTGTTGGATAATGAGAAATCAAGAAAAATGAGTTTCGACCTTCAGAAGAAAGAGGAGACATCTTAGGACCTGAAGTTCCTTATTTAAGTGCAATTGGCGCGCTTATGTATCTTGCTAATTGCACAAGGTTGGACATTATTTTTGCGGTTAACCTACTAGTAAGGCATAGTTCACCTCCGACAAGAAGACACTGGAATAAAATCAAGCATATCATGCGATATCTTCGTGGAAGCATTGATATGGGGCTACTTTATTTAAGAGGAGTGAAATGCACACTAGTTGGATTTGTAGATGCTGGGTTGTAACACCCCGACTTTCACATCTTGACGACGCGTGGGCGTTATGTCGTCACGGATCCAGCCCGTGACAAGACCAAGTAACCCGGACGGATTTAGAGGTATAGAAGACAAGGAAAATCAACTAAACAGTTATATTACATAATTACAACAGTAACATTTAGTTCACAGAATTATAGTCTATTTTCAATAGCCAAAATATAACAAGTCACATTACATATTACCTCCGGTCAACTTTCAATAAGTTTTCAGTGAGCCAAAATCTACCAGTTTAGTTACACGATATCCAACGTGAGATAGCTATATGCATGCAGTCCTCACTCTACTGGACTCTATCATCAATCTATTGATTTCCTGCACACGAAAAACATAGCCCGTGAGTATAAAACTCAGTAACCCAGAGTATATGAGTTTCGTTTGCAGAGCACTCCCTCGACTATGGCAAATCGGTGAGCTCCAGTAAAACGTTTTTATAGTGTTATAAAAATATGGGCATCATATCAAACAGTACTTTCTTTTATACGTCTTCATATCTTTTCTGTCTTTTTATTTTTATTACCACGAGTCCATGACTCGATTCGAAAGACAACTCCAAAGATATGACAGACTCAGATTACAGCGGTAATACGTCAATCGTCAGTTGGGCTACCGATGAGATTATGTTTTCGTTCGATTCAATCCGCACCTGCATATTTCGGGCGTCGTAGTAGCATCATTAATGCGTCACACCTCTTGTGTGCTTCAATGAGATTCGCGATACGGCCATTGAGAAGACCTCCCTGCAAAGAGTCATCCGTGGCCCTAGCACGGCGGCGTCAAGCCGTTGCATGCATGCTAAGAGGATGGGGATATCCAAAGCTCCTTATCTAGTTCCTCCCCCATGACGATGACTCAAAGAATAACGTTTTAACAGCCACCCAGGCTTATTTACAGAAACAAGAAATGATCCCAATGGAGCCAAGAAGGAACACTAAGTACGACCTTCTTCATGACAATTTCAAAGGATGTACACATTGGTCAAGCCAGACCTAGGAAGGGACGCCATGCTCAACTTTCACAACATTTTCAAAGGAAACGACCAACGATCTAAAAAAGGGACGCGCAATACTCGACCTTCACAGCTCAAGGATACATATGTATTGTTTTATTCGTTTTTTGTTAGTTCATATCACTAAGATAATGAAACCAAGCTATGCGTATTCATGTCCTTTTTATTTAAGCATTTAGGGATCGTTTTAGTTTATTTCTCGAGAGGGCATATATGTTATAATGGTGCGTATTCTATCCCATTTTAATCCCAATACCTCACATCACATATTAAACATATAAAACAATTATCCCCGGTCTCGATCCTGATGTCAAGGTTTATTATTACAACCCGATCCCCCCATGATATATTTAGTACCCTTTTAGTACATAAACCCCTTGATCAAATACAATTCATCGTATCACCACACTAAGAATGCACACATATAACGAAGTTTATCCATGGCATTTAGGGATCATAATTAACATTATTTTACATCCGCAAGTATCCATGCACATATTATTGAAACCTTAGTTTCGTTATCGTATAAATTCCGTAATTAAGTATGATTCCTTATATCACACATTAGGCATACACATATTCAAAGAAGTACGTTCATGATATTTTAGGATCATTATTAGCATTAAATAGTGTCTCCTAACCTAATGCATGCACCCATGCATATATTATCAAAACATTAGTTTCGTTATCGTCTCAACGCATCAATCAAACAAACAAGTATATCATCTCTCCTGGCGGTACCCTTCTCATCATAATCATCATAAGACATCATATTGATAAAATATTAAGCATGAGACGGATCAAGAGGGGATAGGTTACCTTGAAACGTGTTTAACCATAGTTTTACTTAGGGTTAAAGAAACCTTTAGAAACAAGGTCACCACTTTGCTGTCCACCTTTCATCACCGCTTTGTCCCCATCATCGTCACTGCCGATAGTGGCCGGAATGCCGCCGAAAAAGCATCGGTAAGACGTTTTAAGGCTTGTTTATGTTCCAACTTCGACACCCATGACACCCGATATCAGTAAAGTACTTTGTCTTACTCTGTCATACTTTGTCACCGTCGGCCGTCGGGTTTTGGCCTAAAGTTGGCCGAAAAAGCTTGTTAAGGTGTTTTTAAGTTCATTTACATCCAAAACTCAAAACCTAAGACACCCAATCCTCACTACCTTCGCTCCACTCCTCTGGACCCGCTGGTGGCCGGATAGCACTGCTGGAATCGCTGGGGCTCGCCGGAGAAGTGTTCGAGATTGTTTCTCGTCGAAACCTCAAGAAAGGTCGCGAAAGGCTGCATGGTCACTTTTTAGTTATCTCGGGGAGTTCTTGGGGGTTGTTGGAGATCTCTGGAAGTGGCGACGGTGCTGGTTGTGGTGGTTGGTGGATGACAGTGATGGCGTGGCGGTGGCGCGGCTCGATGGTTCGAAGAAGAGAGGACGCGACTATTTCTTGATCTCGCAATCCTCTCCTCGGCTGTTTGAAGATGATGATGGTGTGGTGTTGGTGGTCGAAGCTGGATGGTGCGGTGGTGAAGGGTGGTTTGCGTGGGTGAAGTCATTTTCAGCTTGACTCGGCGAAGGCGGTAGTTCGTGGTGGGTTGATGATGATAATGAGGCACTGGTTGAGATGGTGATGGGGATGAAGTTGATGAAGATGGTAGCTGATGGTGGTTAGGTGATAGTGTTGGTGATGGTGTTGGTAGAGCTGGTGAGGGTGAAGTGAGAAGAAGGTGAATAGGATAGGGAGATGACGGGAAGAAAGAAAGGTGAGGGAAATTATGGGATCCTTGTTATATTTTCGTCAGTCTGTATTTATCTCAATTTCACAATATTAATCTTCCGTTAATTAATTCGTGTCGATTTAATTATGCCAAAAATATTAATATCTTATTCCATTTAATAATATAAATTTTCTGGGATTAAAACCGTTACCCCTAACGTGCAATATTCTTAACGTTATAACGTTATATTATAACGCAACGTTAACGTTACTTATTCGTTAGTTTTTGTAAAGCCCCGGGTTTTCCAATCTTTTTATAGAAAACCCACGTAGCATTACTGCCGTTAGGGTCCTACAATCCCTAGTCAGGCAATTCAACTTAACCGGGTTTAGAATAAATACTAAATAAAATTACACTTAAAGCATCATCATTCTA
>JAOVYX010020516.1:0-16944 GCA_035668315.1 Drosera spatulata | reverse complement strand
TATATATAATAGATATATAATAGAGATAATAGAATAGATTGTGATGTTGTTGTGATTTTTTTGTTCTGTGTTTTATTATCTTTAGTAAAATAAGGAATGAATGATGATTTATTTGTTTGTGCTAAGTATACGTTGCGATTTTTTTGTGATTTCGTCATGTTTTTCTTTTAGTTAAATAAATAATGGATGACGTGTAACCGTCCCGCATATCATTTGATTAGTTAATATTTTTATATATATAATAGATATGGATAATAAATTAATGTAATCGTCCGTACAACCATGCAAGGAATAAAAAATCAGGGTGGAAGAGATGGAGATGATATATATTTTTTTTCTTTTATGGATATACAATGGTGTTAAAATATGAATAAATATGGATTTTCTTATGGGTCAAAGCTTTTGTTTAGGTAGTAGTTACATCAATGTTAGCTTGAAATTAAATCTCGATTATTCAACTAAATATAAATATGTCGAATGATCAACAAAATTTATTATAATTATTTTGTAGTTTTTTTTTAATTTTCTGTTTTTAATTTCAATAATCAAAAAAATTAAACGATCAATATTAAAAGATCTTAATCATAAACACAAACATATCTATTTTCTTAGTATTATACGGTGAAGTGCGACTGCAGCTCCAACGGCTGCAGTTCAAAGCAAGCTGACGTGGAAAAAGAAAGAAAAAAGAAGAAATGAAAAACTAACACACGAGAAAAAACGCCAGAATATCAAACCACACTCAAAATCAAATCGTAGTCAAATAAAACTAACGATCTTGCGACTCAACACAGAACAAATTCGAAGCAACAAGAGGAGATCTTGCCCTTCATGTTTTTGCTTTTGTACATCAATGTATTTTTCTGCGAATTCCTTGAGATTTCAACTTTCAAATCTAATTGGTTTTGAATCTAATTGGTCTCGTTGTTTGGGGATTTTTCTTAAGTCCATATCGCAATGAATCTGATTGGCTTTGAATCCATTGGTTTCATTCTTTTGAGGATTTTTCTTGAGTCGTTGAGTCTATGTGAAACCCTAACAAATCTGATTGATTTTATTTACGAAGGCAGGATGTGATCGTCATGTTGTGATCGTCAGGTTTTAACGCATCAGATTCTGATATGTCAACTTTAGAGCTTGACGTTGATGGTAATAACTTTTCAAATATTGATACGGGATCCGACAGACCTTCCTCAATGCAGAGTTCATCCAAGAAATGCTAGAAGGATCAAATCTGAAATAGAGATTATTACGAATGCACCGAATAGAAGAAAATGCTCTTATTGTCATAATTTGGGTCATTTTGCAACGGGTTGTATAAGTGGAAAGGTTACTTGTACTTTATGCTTTTATTGTCTTAATTTGGTTTCTTTTAAAATTTTCATGAGGTTAACAGACTCATGAGATGTTATAGGTGAAGATCGCAAATGGCGAGACGGGGCCAAGCACAAGTATCTCAGTCCAAGAAAGTTCAGATGATGAAATTAACATAGCTGATAGCCAGTTGAGGCCGACCACAAGCGACCCAGTTCAAGAACATTCAAACTGGAGAAAATATGTTTGTTTCGTCTCTAATTGGAGGTTTTGGGGCAAAGTTTGTTGATATCCAAGCTTGTCGGCAAGAACATGTATTGCTATTTGTTGAAGATCTTTGATGTATTTTGGGCGAACTTTTTGGCACGTCACCTGTTGTCTGATGTATGCTCACAAGTCTCGCTGGTACTGTTGGTGCTAAATATATGGAGAACCTATGGGCTAATGGTACAATAAAAGACCCAACATCATTAAGTCAAGAGCCTATTAAGAAAGGTCAAGTGGCATCCCATTGATGGCTAAGTTTTACACCTTTTAAGACGGTGACAAGTGTCCACCATACAAAGGGTGAATAGTATCATATAAATATCCTCATTTATTACCCACAAGGTAAACTCTTTTTGGACCAAAACTCTGTCATTTCAGTCACTAAAATCGTTTTTGGATAAGTATCAACTTAGGTATCGGAATCGATCCCTGAGGATCTCACCTTGGGCTCGACTAACTGAGCTTGTTATTTCTGGTCCGTTCAGGTTCCCGTATCAGGACCACGCCCAAATCACTCGATCCAGCAGACCCTAGCCTGGGCCTAAGAATCTCAAGCCCAACTTCCGAACTCGGGCCCATCATTCCCGACTTCGGCACAAACAGTTTGGTGCCCACCGTGGGGCAAGGTCCAATGACGCGAGGTCGTCAGAGTACCCGATATCAGACACTACAAGCTCGCAGAGACGACCAGCAAAGACCGTCTCGACTCCCTGCCCCTCAAATGGGCCGAGAGGATGAGGCGACGGGATCTAGAGAAAGCGCAGCAGTGACCGTTGAGATGTACAACCAGCTCCTGAACTCAAGGTTGGTCGAAAACCATCCCCGAGAAGAGTTAAAAAGGGTAGAGGCAACTCTGCACTTCACCCTGGAGTTGAAGGAAAGGGTCGAGAGCTCTTCAAAATAATCAAAGAGAGTCCTCGAGACCCGAAGCATGAAGTCAGACTGAAGATGGAGACGCCCTTCATTCTCGAGATTAACACGGAGGTCCCACACGACAAGTTCAAGATGCCCCACGAGGGAATCCTATGACGGCACCGGGGACTCCTTCGATCACATCCAGACCTTCTAGACCTCTATGACCTTGTGCGGGGCGTTGGATGGCATCATCTGCAAGGCCTTCCCGACCTCGCTCAGGGGGCCAGTTCGGGTACGGTTCAATGGGCTCCCCTCGGGATCTATCGGATCATTCGAGGCCCTGGCTAAGGCGTTCACTGCCAAGTTCATCAACAACCGAAGGATCGAGTTGACCTCTAAACACCTTTATGAGGTAAAACAAAGACCGGGTTAAAGCCTGAGGAGCTATGTTCAGAGGTTCAACTCTGAGGTCGTGCACATCGAGAAGGCGGAGGACTCCGACATCTGTCGAGCCCTGGTCCGAGGACTGGAGAACCTAAGCTTGGCATATGACCCGAGTCTGAAGTGTCCCTGGACGTACATCACACTGCAGAAGCCAAAATGGCCGTCCTGGACCGCTTCAGATGCCTGACGAAGGGAAATCCAGCTCGGGAGATCGGGACTCCGTCCATTCCTGACTTGGAGAAAAGACACAGGGAGGACCCCAAAGTCGGTTTCTACCAGGAGGACGGGGTCAAGGATCGCTTTCCCTCATGACGATGTTCTAGTCCTGACCCTCCACATCGAGGAATTTGACGTAGACAGGATATTAGTGGACAGTGGCTCCTCTGTCGATGTCCTTTACTACTCCGCGTTCAAGAAGATGGGGTTGGAGGATAAGGACCTGAAACGTTTCAAACCCCCTTTGTCGGATTCACTTGGAACTCCCTGTTTCCTAAAGGGTATGTATCTCTCCAGGTAGTTCTTGGGGATGAAGATACCGACAGGACAGTAACCCGAGTTGCTGACTTCCTGATGGTAGGCCTCCTCTCGACCTACAACGGGATAATAGGGAGACCAACCCTGTTCGACCTGACGATAGTCGTAGCTCCATTCTACCTCAGCCTCAAGTTCCCGACTCCAAGCGGGGAAGGCCAGATAAAGGGAAGCCAAAAGGAGTCCCGACACTACTACGATGTCACACTCAAGCAAAAGGCACGGGGCAGGAAACCTTCCCTCTGTACCTTGATCCCCGGGACTGAGTCGAGGGTCCAGAACCGGTGGAGGCGGTGGATGTCGTCCCCCTGGAGGAAGTGAACATGGATCGAATTGTTCGCATTGGGGCCGGGTTGAAGGAGCCGACCCGAGGGGAGGTGATCCAATTCCTGAGGAGCAACTCGGACGTCTTCGCCTGGGGACCCGAGGACATGCCAGAGATCGACCCAGACATCATAGTGCATCGGCTCTCAGTCGACTCTAAGGTCCAACCTGTCAAACAAAAGAAAAAAAGCTTCGCACCCGAAAGGAATCAGGCCATTGCCGAGGAGGTGAGCAAACTCCTTGGCCCCGACTTCATCAGGGAGGTCTCGTACCCCGATTGGTTGGCAAATATGATCATTGTGAAGAAGGCAGATAGGAAGTGGAGGATGTGCATCGATTTTACCGATCTAAACAAGGCTTGCCCAAAAGACTACTACCCTCTACCCCGAATTGACCAACTAATAGACGCCACCTCCGGATACGAGCTCATGTCCTTCATAGACACGTTCTCCGGCTACAACCAGATCCAAATGGTGCCTAAAGACAGGGTCAAGACTTCTTTCATCATTGAGGGTGGGACCTACTGCTACAGGGTCATGCCGTTCCGACTCAAGAAGGCCGGGGCTACCGATCAGAGATTGGAAAATGAGGCCTTCAAGCCGCTGCTAGGAAAGACGATGAAGATGTATGTGGACGACATGCTGGCGAAGTCCTCGAAGTCGGCAACCCATACTATCGACTTCGGGAAGACGTTCCAAGTCCTCAGAAACTACAACATACACCTCAATCCGACGAAGTGCATCTTTGGAGTGAAGTCGGGAAAGTTCCCGGGGTACATGATCACAAGTCGGGGTATTGAGGCCAACCCGATAATGGTCCAAGCCATCCTTGACATGCAACCCCCGTGCATCAAAAAGGAAGTCCAGAAGCTGACAGGGTGCCTACCAGCACTCGGGAGATTCATCTTCCGGGGCTCAGAAAGGACCTCGCCCTTCTTCAAAGCGCTGAGAGGTGCCACTCGGGAGTAGAATGGACCCCGACTTGCCAAAAGACGAGCTCAAAAGTTACCTTGGAGAAATTCCCCTCCTAGCTAAACCGAAGGTTGGGAAAGAGGTGTTGGTCTACCTTGTCGTCTCAGACGACGCCGTCTCGGCAGTCCTGCTCAAGAAGGAAGGGAGCTAGCAAATACTAGTCTTTTTTGTTAGCAAAGTGTTACATGATGCTAAGACTAGGTACCCTCGGATAGAAAAACTGATCCTAGCACTAGTGAATGCGCCAAGGAAGCTTCGCCCTTACTTTCAGGCACACCCTATTGTAATAGTAACCGATCAGCTTTTAAGGCAAGTCTTGTACAAACCTGAACTATCGGAAAGATTAATGAAATGGTCGGTCGAGTTGAGCGAGAATGATTTGTGTTACAAGCCAAAAACCGCGATCAAGGCACAAGCATTAGCCGACTTCCTAAGTGTCGATTTTCCGATGGCCCGACCTCACCAACTCGGGAAGACCAAGTTGAGGAAGGCAAGCCATGGAAGATCTACACTGACGGATCATCAAATGCAAGGGGGGCAGGAGCAAGGGTACTCCTGATCACTCCCGCGGGATGGGAGTTACCTTGTGCAATTGAACTCCAGTTCACAGTCACCAACAACTCGGCCAAATACGAAGCCCTCATCTTGGGACTACAGCTTGTCATAAACCTGAAAACCTCGGCAGTCGAAACCTACACCGACTCTAAGCTCGTGGTCGAACAAATGAATAGCCTATGTGAAGTCGGGGAGGCCATGAAAGGATACTGAGAAGCAGCTCAAAGACTGACTCGGGAACTTCCTCTACTCCAAGTGCAGCAAATTCCCAATGGGGAAAATACGGTGGCTAATCGCTTCAGCCGCTGTGCTCAAACAGGAGAAAATCCAAGCAAGCTCAGGTACTACATCGAGATTGTTGTTACCCCTAGGTCAAAACCAACCTCGAGGACGGAGACGCTCCCCTTAAACATAAGCCCATCTTGCATGGACGACATCCGGACTTACATCCTCAACGGGACCCTCCCGAGGATCCGAAGGCTACCCTCAAAGTCAGACGAAAGGCTCCCGAGTTCGTAATGATGGACGACGACCTATGCAAGAGAGCGTACTCCTCCCTTTTTCTCAAGTGTGTGACCAGAGAAGAAGGCTTGGCCACACTGGCCGAGCTATACGGAGGAGACTGCTGAAACTACCATGAAAGCCGAACCCTAGCCCACCAATGGCCGATTGAGCAGTGGGGAATCGACATCTTGGGTCCTTTCCCCTTGGCAACGGGTCTCCTTACACTCTACCAAGAGGTTGTAAGCCTCCGTCTCAGTGTTAGTCATCTCGGACCTCTTCAAGGCCTTGATGTTCGGGTTTTAAACCCATCGACTTCGGAAGGACCAGGCAAGCCCGTCCTTGCGTTCTGCCAGGAGGAACATGGACTTCCAACCCTTATGCTCATCGGGAATTTTCTTTACGAGCTTGAGGTAAGGGAAGAAAGCCAGGCTAAAACACCCAATCCTATTTTGACTAACATGGAAAAAGTTGAAGAAGAGCCGAGGTGAAATGGCCGACTCGGAAACCCCGACCCTGAGAGCAGCGAGGTAAAATGTGGTGATCTGCCACACCACGTTAGGTGTGAACTGGAAAGGAGGAAGACCCATGAAAACAGACTCTATGAAAGGATGGATGGGGAATCGAAACCCCCCATCCAGAGTATCGGTGTAGAAGGGGAAGAACTCGGGGTCAAAAGAAGAAAGGATTCTATGTTTCCTCCGAGGGAGGTAGAATTCGAAAAGCTCCCCAACTCGGTAGGCATCCGAGAGGAGAATGGCCGACGTGACAGTAAGGGAAGTGGCACACTCATTGGGACATCTAGGATATGTTCGACTTCGCTTGGGGGCAGGCCTTGAAGGATCAGCTTCAGGAACTGGCTCGGGATCAATCCTATAAACCGTTGTCCTTATGGGAACAGATTCGTCCTCAGAGAAAGACGACGACTCGACCTCCCCAGGTCAGGACTCCGCCCCCTCCGTATTCGAAGAAGGCGAGGACGCCCCTCTCCCAGAGGTGGACGACATTTCCAGGTTGGAATCGTCCATGTCCTGGGGAACTCTCCTAAGCCTAGGTCTCCTATACAAAAGGACATGTTCCTTGGAGTCGTCACTAGTGGTTTGGAAGTCCATCGTTACCTTGAAAGAAAAAGATTGAGGAAAATGGAAGAGATCCTGAGTTCGTCAAAGCAGACCGAGTTCGGGAGTAAAACCGAGTTCAGGAGCGAAGGAATGAAAATGTGAAGTAGAGAGGGAGGGACCACCCCTTAAATAGGGAGATGGACCATCTCCCCCTATGGACTTTTGGTGGGAAGGTCCAAAGGCCCAATAGCTTTTTGCGAAAAAATCGGGAGTCCACCACTCAGGGGTTGCAACGTCATCGAGGGATCCGAGGAGACACTTGTATTGATTGATGGGATGCTTCAGTTCCGTTATTATGACGCTGCCATTAATACTGTCATTCCCAATGTGACGTTTGGAGTTCCGCTGTCATTAACAACTCCAGGTTACGAGATCGGTTGGGATTCAACCTTATCCATTCCCGAATGGATAAGGCTCAAATTGGTCGAATTTTCAACCTTACCCACTCTCGAAGGAATAAGGCTCAACTCGCTCAAATCCTCGAGGAATGTCAAGTCGGTCAACCAAGCCTCTGAACTAAAGGCCGAAGATTCAAAAGGTCAAAGGGGTCAAAGGTCTGAATGTCAAAATCCTAACCTCACTGAGCTCCCAACCTAGACTCTCCAACTCGCGACCTGAGAGGCAAATGTTTGTGCTAAACATATGAAGAACCTATGGGCTAATGGCCCAATAAAAGGCCCAACATCATTAAGCCAAGAGCCTATTAGGAGAGACCAAGTGGCATTCCATGAATGGCTAAATCCCACACCTTCTAAGGTGGTGACAAGTGTCCACAATGCATAGGGTGGATAGTATCCTATAAACACCCTCATTTATTAGCCACAAAGGTAAGTTCTCTTTGGACCAAAACTCTATTATTTCAGTCACTAAAGCCGTTTTCGGATAAGTACTGACTTAGGCATTGGAGCTGGTCCTCGAGGATCTCACCTCGGGCACGACTAACCGAGCTTGTTGTTTCTGGTCCTTTTAGATTTCCGTGTCAGGACCAGGCCCAAATTATCCGATCCAGCAGACCCCAGCCTGGGCTCAAGGAGCTCAGGCCCGACTTTCGAACTCGGACCCATCATTCCCGACTTCGGCACAAACAGGTACTACGATACATATAGTTTTGTATGAGATGATCTTTAAGAATGAGTGATGATGGTTATTTTGATTGTTCTTCCCTGCAGGATTAACGTATTGTTATTAGTCGTCTTTAGCTTGTGCTTTTAGATCTCTTGTTGGCACTTGTTATTCTGATTTTTGCACAGCTAAAGGTGCTTAGAATTCGATGGTTTGTTTCATATGCAAAATGATGTTCATTTTTCCCGACGAAACTGCTCCTTGATAAGTATCGAATAAAATCTGTCCATGTTGTCCTAATCCTTGATATGTTGTGAGAATAGGCATGCAACAAGGTTTAATAAGTCAAACAACAGATTCTTATTGACATAAACAACAAACTTTGATTCATATTCAGTGATTCTCACTTCATATCGCACTGATCAATAAGTTCTCAGACATCGTCAGGGATGAATAGTGTGTTCCTTTTTCCTGATGGGTTCAGAAGAACTCTTTTAAGCATGGTCTCGATCCTCTTCAAGTATTCTCATTTCATATTCAATGATTGTCTTCTGTCATCCATCTCTAGTTTCACTCGCAGTAGACAAATCCACATTGCTTGAGGACCTTGTCTTGCTCGAAAAATGACCTCTTTTCGATAGTCAAATGGATTCATATCCAATGTATAATACTGTAAGGAAAAAAAAAAAGAATATAAACTTTGATTATTTGACGATCACCACCAAAAATTGACCTATTGTAAACGAATTCAATGAATGCAACAAGAGTTGCAACGACTCATGAAAATTTCTCAAATCATATTCAAGAAAGAACACTGACTTTCAAGACTTCACGAATTAAGAAAACTTCAAACTTCCTAAACAAAATCGGATTCGAAATCCCCAATTGAAACCTTAAATCGAAATCTCAAGAAATTTGTAGATAAAAACACTTAGAATTGAGCAGTAAATAAAAAAAGTGATGACGTAGATCTCAATTTTTTCTATTTCTTCAATCCGATCTCCTTGTTGCTTCGAATTTGTTCTGGTTTGAGTTATAAGATCGTGGGTTTTCTTTGGCTGCGATTTGAGTTTGAGTGTCGTTAGATTTTCGTGCGTTTTTCTCATGTATTAGTTTTCCTTTTTCTCTTTTTTCTTTCTTTTCCCACATCAGCCAAACATCGTCGTTTTTCTTTGAATTGCAGCCCTTTGGCTATTGGAGCTGCAGCCGCATTTCCCCGATATTTCTATATCGCATAGATTACATTGATATTGATTGATTGATGTTCAAATATATGTTTAGCGTATACGAAAAGGTCGCTTGCCTTTTTTTTTTTTATAACGTTTTTTACCTATATAAGGTGACTTTTGATCAATATTAGGTTGTTTTTTTTACCTACATAAGGTTGTTTTTGACCTGCAGAAGGTTCCATTTTAACTATATAAGATGACTTTTGATCTATATTAGGTTTTTTTTTTTACCTGCACAAGGTTGCTTTAGACCTACATAAGGTTCCATTTTACTTATATAAGGTGGCTTCTGATCTATATTAGGTTGTGTTTTTTTACCTACATATGATTGTTTTTTGACCTACATAAGGTTGCTTTTGATCTATATATTATTAGGACATTACCGATCTCAACATTGTAATGTTTTGAGATTATGTTTATAGTAGCCTATAATATAAAGACATTAGCAATGACAACCATAATAGTTTATAGTATTTTAATAGACATGACTATAGTTATATTTCATAAAATTAATTATGGTTCATCTTTAATTTTATCAATATCAGGAATCAGATTCGACTCAAACTATTTGTTCCGCATACTACTTGAGGAGTATTTCGAAGCTCGATGAGCATTTCTCGAATTCGGTTCAAACTCGATTTTTTTTGCTAGTGATCGCTTGATGTTCGACTCGAAATGAACAAGTGTTCGAGATCCATGACCACATTATTTATCCCATTATAGTCAACTCCATGATGAGCTTCAACGTTGCTAAGACATCAGCACACAAAACATTTTTATCCATAACCATAATATATCCCAGAGCAGCCAAAGCTGAAACAAGTACGCAAGCATACCATAGGAGACAGTGAAATGAAAAGTTCAAGCTAGCAGTTATTCTTTACGCAAACATCTTGACCTAGTGTACAAAGCGATAGCCATGAACAAATCCGCTGCAGAGTAAGACAGATGCACACAAACATAGAGATGTCAAATACATAGACAGATGCACCAAGCTTATTTGAACTAGACAAAGCTCTGTTTATTTCCCATCTGGAGCACCCGAAAGAAACAATAATGAGAAACATGTTTACTCGTCCAAAATCAAAAAGAAAAGTACAAGGATAAAGCAAAGGGTGTGATAGATTTGTGGTTAGACACATATAAGATCGACTTTTTATATGTGACTAGATCAATGGATTTGAAAATCAAGATTTGAGATGAAAGCACATTTCTTTCTTTTTAATTCATGTTAAAAAGAAGTTTTTAATCCCAATCGTTGATTTCGATTAATGTTATGCTTGGCAAATCGCAAATTCACTTTTTCTTAAAGAAAATCCCTCCCCCAAGTTATCAAAAGCCATCAAAGTTGCCCCCAAGCAGCATTGGACATCTAAACAACACAAAGAAAAGTGGTGATTTCTACATGGCCATTTCAACAATATACACAAATAAAAGTTGCGAAAATGCGGGGAAAGATCCACTTACAAACGGGGAGCTCGATATAACCCATCCTTGAAGGTTTTCAAGTTGACCAAGCAGCGCGTGTACGGAAATACCAGATTTACACCACGCCGAATCATGTTGTGGCGCTTCGCTCTATAAATTAGTTCTATTCTATTACTTGCAATATGGTAGCCGACAACAGTGTGAGGACTTCCGACATATATTACATTGGAGGTCAGATGCATAGCAAAGATCTTGAGCCATGCAGTGTTCATCAAGCATGGCTTTACATCCAAATGATGGCCGGATAACAAATTGACGCAAAAAGAATGCATCAAAGTCCAGCCATGCACTTGGTGGTCAACGTTGGGCATCTAAATGAACAAATTGAAACCATCATTGCAAGAAAAGTACAAACGGCTTTTGGAAGCTCCAATGGATGATTTAAATACACAACACTCCTTATCCGAAAGCTGAACTGCACAAACACTTGGCTCAGATAGATTAAAACAGAGGAGATGTTGCGAGGCGGACAGTCGGTACAACACGTCGTCCAAGTAAATACAACGGTCTACCCATGCAGAACTGCGAATGGTATGCTCCAAAACTACTTCTTTGGAAATCCATTCACCAGTATCCGACGAGAATATGTCCAACTTGAGGGGCGTAGAGCTCGAATCCCTAAAGCAAACAACTTTGTATTCCGGTGACACACAAGGGTTGAAAGCTAAAGCAGCATACTATTCATCTGTGTGAGTATGATTTGTAGGGACAGTAACACATTGTTTGGTCACGGGAATGAAGACATAATACTGATGAAAACAATGTGCCGAATGCAGCAGCTCCTCATATATAGAAGTAGTCCATTGCAGCAATCAAGAAAATCTCCAAGGTGGGATCCAAAAGGTAGGAAGCGAGAATATGGATCAGCTATTCCAAAGTTGCATCCTGACTTTGACGTTGCTGGACATGGAAGAAACAAAGCGTCGTCGTCCCACTTCAATAACAGTGCAGAAGTGGATATAAGACCAAAAAAGGATGCTGATGAAATTACCCTAGGAACACAAACCTTGGTGATCAAATTGTACCACGATCTGGAGACACATTTATATCTGACGAGGCAGTCCTCCGGCAACCGGCAAAGAATTTCCACTATGATGTGATCTGATAATTGAGCCCAAATTCTGCAGCACCATGTGTTGCCTTTTTTGCCATTCCCATGTAGCAGGAGTTTCCCCTTGTATTTAATTTTCGTTGAACAACAACAACAAAAACAACAAACACAACTATTTCTCTTGTCTTTAATTTCTGTAGAAGTATGTTGTAATCCCATCGAAACCGACAAAAGTAACGCCAGTTTATGGTTTTCCTCTTTCAATGAAGAAAAACAGAAACCTACAAAGTTCCCCAATAAGCCTAACTTTGATTTCAGAAAAACATAACTGAGACGATTCCTGGTGTTGATCCACTGGTTTCGGGGATTCCTTAGCTCGAGATGGGAAATATATCATCACCCCACTCTTTACGACCCTTTCCCTCATCCTTCTCCAACCGGGTGGGATACTAATCGGGTTTGATACGCGAGACAACAACAGAGGAAGATCGAGTAAAGGTAGAAACATTATATAGTTAGTCATCGGAAATTACTGAAATGGTATAGTATAGAGAACAACAGAGGATGAGTACGAATTGAACGGCGATTTTAAAGGTTAGACCTTGAATTTATGAATGAGCCAAAAAAAGGAAGAAGACGTTTCTTGATAAAAGGATTGGAGGATTCAGATATGATGCATGATTTTGGGGAAGGCTGGAGTCCTTGATTTTGTTTTGGGGAAAATTATAGATGATATTTGCCAACTTTCAGTCGTGGACCATTCGCAGCAATTGTGTCATTCTTTTTATACAAAGATTTAATATTTTGTTTAAGTATTTGATAGATCTTTTATATAGATTTTCATATTTTTTTTCACATATTGATTTTTTATATATTGAAATTAACAAACATTAATTTAACATATTTTGTAATATTATAACAATTTTTTGATTTTAATAATAATATTAGGAGAATAATAGAAAGACGGTGGCCATTGCCCTTGGAAAGAAACGGTGGCCACTCTCCCTCTCCCTCAAATATATGTTTAGCATATACGAAATAATCGCTTGTCTTTTTTTACGTTTTTTACCTTTATATGGTGGATTTTGATCAATATTAGGTTATTTTTTACCTACATAAGGTTGTTTTTGACCTACAGAAGGTTCCATTTTAACTATATAAGGTGATATTTGACCTATATTAGGTTGTTTTTTTATCTATATAAGGTGACTTTTGACCTATATTAGGTTGCTTTTGATTACATAAAGTTACTTTTGACCTATATAAGGTGGTGTTTTTTTTTTTTTTTTTTTTTACCTATATTAGGTTGTTTTTCACCTACATAAGGTTGTTTTCTTACCTACATAAGGTTCCATTTTACTTATATAAGGTGACTTTTGATCTATATTAGGTTGTCTTTTACCTACATAAGGTTGCTTTTGAGCTACATAAGATAGCTTTTGACCTATATATTATTTTTAATATTAGGGCATTACCGATTTCAACATTGTAATGTTTTGAGATTATGTTTATAGTAGTCTATAATATAAAGACATTAGCAATCACAACCACAATAGTTTATAGTATTTTCATTGACATGACTATAATCATGTTCGATAGAATTAATTATGGTTCATCTTCAATTTTATCAATATCAGGAATCAAATTCGACTCAAATTGTTTGTCTTGAGGAGTATTTCGAAGCTCGATGAGCATTTCTCGAATTCGGTTCAAACTTTATTTTTTTGCTAGTGATCGCTTGATGTTCGACTCGAAATAAATAATAAGTGTTCGAGATCCATAACCACATTATTTATCCCATTATAGTCAACTCCATGCTGAGCTTCAACGTTGTTAAAACATTAGCACACAAAACATTTTTATCCATAACCATAATATATCCCAGAGCAGCCAAAGCTGAAACAAGTACGCAAGCATAGCATACGAGACAATGAAATGAAAAGTTCAAGCTAGCACTTATTTTGTATGCAAACATCTTGACCTAGTGTACAAAGTGATAGCCATGAACAAATCCGCTGTAGAGTAAGACAGATGCACACAAACATAGAGATGTCAAATACATAGACAGATGCACCAAGCTCTATTTATTTGAAGTAGACAAAGCTCTGTTTATTTCCCATCTGGAGCACCTGAAAAAAACAATAATGAGAAACATGTTTACTCGTCCAAAATCTAAAAGAAAAGAAGTACAACGATAAAGAAAAGGGTGTGATAGATTTGTGGCTAGACACATATAAGACCGACTTTTTATATGTGACTAGATCAATAGATTTGGAAATCAAGACTTGAGATGAAAGCACATTTCTTTCTTTTTAATTCATGTTAAAATGAACTTTTTAATCCCAATCGTTGATTTCAATCAATGCTATACTTGACAAACCACAAATTCACTTTTTCTTAAAGAAAATCCCTCCCCCAAGTTGTCAAAAGCAATCAAAGTTGGCCCCAAGCAGCATTGGACATCTAAACAACACAGAGAAAAGTGGTGATCTCTACATGGCCATTTCAACAACATACACAAATAAAAGTTGCAAAAAGTCGGGGAAAGATCCACTTACAAACGGGAAGCTCGATATAACCCATCCTTGAAGGTTTTCAAGTTGACCAAGCAACGCGTGTACGGAAAGACCAGATTTACACCACCCCGAATCATGTTGTGGCGCTTCGCTCTATAAATTAGTTCCATTCTATATTACTTGCAATATGGTATCCGACAACAATGCGAGGACTTCCGACATATATTACATCGGAGGTCGGATGCATAGCAATGATCTTGAGCCTCGCAGTGTTCATCAAGCATGGCTTTACATCCAAATGATGGCCAGATAAAAAAGTGACGCAAAAAGAATGCATCAGAGTCCAGCCATGGACTTGGTGGTCAACGTTGAGCATCCAAATGAACAAATTGAAACCATCATTGCAAGAAAAGTACAAACGGCTTTTGGAAGCTCCAATGGATGATTTAAATACACAACACTCCTTATCCGGAAGCTGAACCGCACAAACACTTGGCTCAGATAGATTAAAACAGAGGAGATGTTACGAGGCGGACAATCGGTACAACACGTCATCCAAGTAAATACAGCGGTCCACCCATGCAGAACTGCGAATGGTATGCTCCAAAACTACTTCTTTGGGAATCCATTCACCAGTATGCGACGAGAATATGTCCAACTTGAGGAGCGTAGAGCTCGAATCCCTAAAGTAAACAACTTTGTATTCCGGTGACACACAAGGGTTGAAAGCTAAAGCAGCATACCATTCATCTGTGTGAGTACGATATGTAGGGACAGTAACACATTGCTTGGTCACGGGATTGAAGACATAATACTAATGAAAAACTGTGCGCCGAATGCAACAGCTCCTCCTATATAGAAGTAGTCCACTACAGCAATCAAGAAAACCTCCAAGGTGGGATCCAAAAGGTAGGAAGCGAGAATATGGATCAGCTATCCCAAAGTTGCATCCTGACTTTGACGTTGCTAGACATGGAAGAAACAAAGCGCCGTCGTCCCACTTCGATAACAGTGCAGAAGAGCATATAAGATCAGAAAAGGATGTTGAAGAAATTACCCTAGGAACACAAACCTCGGTGATCAAATTATACCATGATCTGGCGACACATTTATATCTAACGAGGCAATCATCCGGCAACCGACAAAGAATTTCCATAATGATGTGATCTGATAATTGAGACCAAATTCTGGAGCACCATGTGCTGCCTTTTTTGCCATTCCCATGTAGCAGGAGTTTGCCCTTGCATTTAATTTCCGTTGAGCAACAACAACAAAAACAACAAACCCAGCTATTCCTCTTGCCTTTAATTTCTGTAGAAGTATCCTGTAATGCAATCGAAACCGACAAAAAGTAACGCCAGTTAATGGTTTTCCTCTTTCAATGAAGAAAAACAGAAACCTACAAAGTTCCCCAATAAGCCTAGCTTTGATTTCAGAAAAACATACCTGAGACGATTCCTGGTGTTGATCCACTGGTTCCGGGGATTCCTTAGCCCGAGATGAGAAATATATCATCACCCCCCTCTTTACG
This sequence comes from Drosera spatulata, assembly GCA_035668315.1. Taxonomy (NCBI): domain Eukaryota; kingdom Viridiplantae; phylum Streptophyta; class Magnoliopsida; order Caryophyllales; family Droseraceae; genus Drosera; species Drosera spatulata. The sequence goes on along the minus strand of JAOVYX010020516.1, from coordinate 1,184 downwards.
ACCCTTTCCCTCATCCTTCTCCAACCGGGTGGGATACTAATCGGGTTTGATACGACGAGACCAGAACAGAGGAAGATCGAGTAAGGGTAGAAAGTTTATGTAGTTAGTCACCGGAAATTACTGAAAATGGTATAGTATAGAGAACAACAACAGAGGATGAGTATCAATTGAACGACGATTTCAAAGGTGAGACCTTGAATTTATGAATGAGACAAAAAAGGAAGAAGACGTTTATTGATAAAAGGATTGAAGGATGGAGATATGATGCATGATTTTGGGGAAGGCTGAAGGGGACGATTATTCTAGGTTTAGAGTTCTTGAGCGAGGCGGATGCACACGCACGAGCGCTGGAGTCGATGAGTCCATGATTTTGTTTTGGGGAAAAATATAGATAATACTGGCCAATTTTCGGACTTTGGACCATTCGCAGTAATTGTGTCATTATTTTTATATAAAGATTAATTTTTTATTCGATTATCTAATTGAACTTTTATATAGATTTTTACATTTTTTATATATTAAAATTAGCAAATCTTAATTTTACATATTTTATAATATTATAATGATTTTTGATTTTAATAATAATATTATGAGAAAAATACAAAGGCGGTGGCCACCGTCCCTGAAAAAAAAAAAAAGATGCTCAAAACAGCTTATGAAAATCTCTTGTTTAAATTTGACTTAATAAACATACATGTCGATGCTCAAAACATGTCACAACGAAACACCAATCATGGTTTTCACATGCAGAAAAACTTGATTTTCATAAATCATTTAGGGGCTAGTTGGAAACTCTTGAGTCACGTTTAAAAGCAAATCATGCATATAACAATAGAAATTTAAACGTGAATAGAATCATAAATTTGAGCCATTTCATAAAACAACCACCCATATGGTTAAAAATATTTATAAGAAGTTCTTATTTGAAATCATAGGAAGAACTCTTGATGATGTCAATGATAAAGCATAGCGATGAGTATTAAAACATGGATTTTTTGAGAAAGGACGCTCATACATTCATAAGATACTTAAAACGTTGATAAATCCATAGACATGTATAATGTTGAAAACCTTAGAATTTATGAAGTGTAAAGCATTAATAAAATAATGGATATGAATCTAAAATAAGATTTTATCACCCATATAATTACCTTAGTTACGCTTGTGTTGTTCTTGTCGTAAGA